>JAODUH010001367.1:0-12859 GCA_027564835.1 Typhlichthys subterraneus
GAAGCACTAAATAACCCAATCCACGACACACCTCCCAGAACCTCCAATACTGAATCCTCGACCAGTAAACATAAAGATATAACATCGGTCTGTGTGCGTGCGTGCGTGTGTGTGTGTAGTAGCAGTCATTGAAAAGTATGGTTGGACAAAAACAATAGGCCTAATGCAGGGTCGGCTCCAAGGGGGGCATTGACGGGTAATGCCCTCCCCCAATGGAATGTTTTGTCCCCCCCCCCCAAAAAAAATATATAAATGTATAAAGTTGTTAATGTGTAAATAATTGTTACACCAATATTTCTTCACATGGATCGTTAATGATGACACTAAAATGCATATCCGAAATATCAATTGTATGATATGCTTAACGCTGAAATGCAGGCTATGAATGGATGGACGGACGGATGTGTAGATGGATGGATGAAATGTAGGCTATGGATGGATGGACGGACACGTGTGGATGGATGGATGGATGGATGGATGGATGAAATGTAAGCGATGGATGGATGGACAGACAGATGGGTGGATGAAATGTAGGATACAATAATTTGAAATAAGATCACACTTCCCTTCTCTGTGTAAATAAACAAGTCATCTACTGGTAGCTACATATTGCTTGCTTAACTGGCAGTAGAAAGCAAACGTCACGTTCCTAATCTGCCAGAAGGCAAAACACAGCCTAAAGTTGTATTTGATAGTCTAACATTTGCCTGTTGTTGTAGTCTGTTGGCATGTGATTGAGTAGGTTATGTATCTTAATTACTGGTGCAGTTGAGTGGCGATCCTTCAATGTGGCTGGAGACACGATATCGCATTCACACTGCCAAAAGAATATCTGTGGTCAGCGCACTAAGCGGCCGCTTACCCAAAAAAATGAGGACATGGAAAGTCAAGCAATCTTATCATTTTTTTGGTCGACAGGGAATGTACAGTGCATGCACTCTAATGTGGATAAGTGCAACATTGTCACTGACGTGATTAAGGAAGGCTACTTGTAGGGCTGTCCCGAATGCCATTTTACAGGTTTTGAATACTTGATGGTATTTCCGAACGAGTATTTGAATACTATCTCAAAAACTCCATTAAAAACACTCAACTATAATTAAGAAGTATGACATAAGTAATCTTAGATTCCTACCTTCAGTGAGCACACATGTAAACATAGCCATGCGCTCAAAATGTAATATTGGATGTTAGATTTACAGCTGGTGTGCGTATGATCAATCATCGACAATAGTGAATATTATTGACGGTGCAGAGGCGGTGAGGGGCCCACAAATTAAATTCTGCCCAGAAGGCTTGGGCCAGCTCTGTCTGTAGTCATTGGCCATACCAATCAGACCCCCTCTTCGTGTGTTTGAGCGATCAGATCTCATTGCCTCCTCAATGCGTGTTAGGCACATTCACACCTGTATTTAGAGCTGGCAGCATAATCCTCAATGCGTGTTAGGTGCGTTCACACCTGTGTTTAGAGCTGGCCGCATGTGATCTAATCAACTAAGATGCATGTTAATGCAGTCACGAACAGTGCCATAAACTAGCATTGTGCAAAGCCCAGTTGGTGCATCTGGCATTTGAATGAGAATGAGATTTCACAATTGTGCATGAATGAGAAGACATACTTTGAGGAGGTTCCATATAGGCCTGTCCAAATAGGCTAGTTGATCTACTCTGGTCAGTGATGGTCTATGAGCTTGGCGATTTGCTTATGGAAAAATAGCCCTATGTTATTAACTTATTTGTTGTTTTAGGATACAGTGGTGTATATACATTTTTTGGCAGCCATCATGTTAGTTGAACTACAGTATACTTTTGAAAGTTATGTATATTGTCTATAATTAATGTAGCATATAACATGTAAAATGTTTGTTGGTTTGCTATGTCAAATATCCTTGTTTAGCATAGATATTTCGAAAATATAGGCTACTGTTTGTCTAACTAACATGATGATGTTCATATAGGCCGTCTAGATACAAAAAAAATACTTAATTTATAGTATTTCACCTGTTTTGTGCCCTAGATAATACTTAATCCATTCATTTGGATTATATTCCAGCTAAAAATGTTGGAATATAACTATAAAATGCACTTTTTACATACCGTCATCAGCAAGTCACTTTTGGGCACGACACCCGTCGGCCCTATACGCTCACTACGCACGCTCCGCACTTAACACCTGGGCCCGCCTCCCTCTCACTGCATTGCCCAGGTCAAGTTTACAATGTGGATCGATCAATGAAAGGATGTGTAACTTTCATGGTCACGAAAATAGAGAGGAAAATTGCGAGTGAATTGCGAGAATAGCAATCAGGTAAACTGTGTTCTCTCCTCTCTAAGTTAAATGTTAGCAGATCAAAGTAGTAGGCCTATAGGCCGAGATGATGTTCTACCGTAGGCTGCTTTGAGAGTGCACTTGGCTGAAATACAATTCGCTGTCCCACAGGACTACTGGCTACTGCGTAAATAGGCTGCGGGTCATTTTAAACACCCTACTACTATAATGAGTAGGGTAGCCCTAAGTTTCACATGCCTTGGAATGACATGAGAATTCATAAAACCACAAGAGTTTGTTTCACGAGACAACTGAGCAAATCAGTCAGTCACTGAACATTATCGTCGCCTTTTACGGAGACTCACATGCACGGTTTTTTAAATATGTCAGCGAATAACGTTGCCTCTTGCTCAAGTAAAGAGCAAATATGTTCTGAAAAACATAATTTCGGCCCCGTGAGCGCCAGAGAATCAGTTTTCGTTCGCCTGTGCTGTGCAGGGCCGGTTTCACTCCTGTGAGGCTCTTGGCACAAGTATTTTGGAGGCCCTCCTGCTTTCAATTATTGGTGTCTTTCTGTGACATTGTGTTGCTTAAAAAAAATTTAAACTACACATTTTAGTGTGGCCTTTTATTGTGACCAGCCCAAGGTCAGTTGATGGATTATTGGACAAGTTATAAAGATGGAAAGCAATGGATTGATATTGATTCAATATTAAATATCAGATGGCATACTGTACAATATTAATGCACATATATAAATATTTATGTCTTGCAGCTTGGGTAGTTATAGTATAAGTAATAGTATGCTCTTTTTTTGACTCTCATTTCGCTTGGTAAATGCATGCCCCCGTGTCAAAATAAAATGCCCACCCATTCAATTCATTCTGGAGCCGACTCTGGCCTAATGGGACAACAAACAAGACTTAATATAATAGTGAGCATTAACAGGAAGCACATATTTATTGTAAAAAGGTTATGCTGCTACATATTATATGTATAAAATAGATGTTAGAAGGAACCCGGGAGAAATTAAAATCACAAGGCTGTGAGATAAGTCTCAGGTAACGTCGTTCATGGTTCACAAAAGGCAGCAAGGCTTAGTGGAGATCTGGGAGAGATCTGTTCGCTACTGGAATATCCAAATTTTTGTTGCTAAAGCCTGTGTTTTTGCATGTTGTTACGAAATAAAAACGTTTCATGCATGGTTGGTTTAAAGCCTGTACATACCACGCCATTCACAAACACACTGGCAGTGGCGACTTGACTAAGCATGAAATGAAACTCTCAAGTTATACAGCTCTTGATGTCTAGTTTACAAAAAGTAAACCAGCAGAACACATAAAACAAGACTTACATCGAACTTGCATTATACGGATTTGAAGGATATTTTTCTACATTGTCTGCATTAGTCTCCAGAACAACACTAAACGTGTGATTACAAATATAATCTGATCAATCAAACGTCTCAAATCTGACATTAAAGACAGGCTACTGTAGGCTAATGTTGACAAACATACATGTCCTTCCAACATAAGTACATGTCACACAACAGCCATTCTGTCGAGATTATGCACTGCAAAATGTATTGCTTTGTCTCGTTTTTAAAAACATGTCTGCATTTTACATGTCGTGAAATTGTACGGACAAATACATGGACTTCTTGGTCATTAAATAACTGTCACAGCATCTTACACTGTCCCGTGTAACAACAATCAACAAACATATTATGCAGCAGTGCTAGTAAACGAACAAAACACTCACGAGTCACGACTTCTCCAACGCTCCCCCCAGAAGTTGGTCGATCCTAAACTTGCCGATCTCGTTTAATCATATTGTCAGACAGTTCATGTCAGTCGACTCGGCGTGGTACGGCTACATTAGGAATGACCCATGTTAAGGGTTTACCACGGATGTATGCGAGTTTCCCGCACTTGTGTGTGCTAGAGTCTCCCGTTTCAGAATAGTATTGACAAATAACAACTATTTGGTTTAGTTTCACTAAAATAGCACACAACCTTAGATGCATGCAACATGATTGTAAAGTAATGTAATGGACATGTCCCCCTATATCTCCCAATGGTACGTTCCTATTATAGTCTACAAAAGTTACAATCCTTATCTGCCAGTTTGAGTATGTATGTGTGCTGTGTCATAATATGCTACTTTGATTTGCGTTTAACCATAATTATGTGCAGGTTATTCTAGTAGGCTGTTATTTATAGATGGGAAAAAAATGCAAATAATAGGTAATGCATAGACTAAAGTCCATGTCTTAGACCTGAAGATTACCACTATTCAACACATGTACTGTAAATTGGAGATTATATTGTCCTCACCAGTTATAAAAGTAGGCCTCATTTATTTTTTAAAGTATAAATTGTCTTCAATAATTTTTTAATATCCCATACTGCCATTCTGGATTAAGAAATGTACCACAATTACACAAACAGTTTGCTTAACATGTTCTCTACAGTGTTGGGCAAGTTACTCTATAATTTTAATACGTTACTATTTACTTATTACTCCTTCAAAAAGTAATATTGCTTTACTTATTACTGGGTAATACTTGTGATTAGTTATGCTAGTTACATTACTATATTACTTTCACAATCACTACCCTGCCTCGCTCCTTCTGAAAAATGACACCATGTGTAGCCAGCTCAGTTTAGAATTGACTCCTCTTTATTGGAACGATAATGAACAATAGGAGTCAACAATCAGCCATGTGAAAACATTGCAGCCCCAATAAGACAAAAGTATTATTACAGTAACTAGTTACTGTCCAACACTGGTTCTCTGGAAGGTGGAAAGAGTCTTACGTCTGTTCTAGGAACTGTTACAGTGTGTGGGAGGAAAGCAGATTGTGTTTAATTCCACCAGCAGTTTCTCTAACAAAAATATGTCTATAATGTCCGTGATGCTCAAACTTATTTCTCGAGCACTTGGCTGGAACGATGGGTTTGTACAGCAATGGTCACAGTATAGTGAAGTCCTACACTAATTGAAAACGTTTAAAATAGGTTAACAACTATATTAAATATTATAATTGATAGCATCACAGTGTATTGCAATTCACACTTTCAAACACCTTCATGTTCATGCATTGTTCTTATTTTAAGAAACATGATTGCTATCACTTGTCAGTAACAATATTAATAATCTTAAACCTGTACGATACACAGTCAGCGTGTTCATTGACGTCTGGTCTGAAAGTATACGTGTGTGTGTGTGTGTATGTGTATGTGTGTGCGTGTGTGTGTGCGTGTGCGCTTGTATGTTTGTCTGAATGTTGATGAATGCGTCTACATCCGGTGCTACAGTATACCATAATGTTTTTTTTAGTTCTGCCAAATGGGTGCATGTTTCTGCATCCTGTCACATGTCATGTGATTTCCTGAGACCTGTCTATCGCAACTTGAGTCATTGGGTTTTCTGACAGCTCTAGCATCAATTTCACCTGCAAGAATACAAACCATGCAAACAGGCTAAGGAGAATGGCATTTATTTTAGATCAGTGATCAAAAGTTCCTTGGCTGGATGGGGATCTTTCTGCAAAACATGAATAGAAGCAAACCCAGAATCTTGTGAGAAGTAATTCAGATGAATGACTTATTTCAAATTTGGAGAGTGTGCGCTTCAAAGTGACTTGAATATACTGTATGGTAAGCAAGATGGACGGACTCAATACTGTTAACTTCACAAGATTGCTGTCAGGTAATAGGTCATTTCAGGTCATTTCACGTGTTTATGAATAGTAATATGCTTGTATGTACTGTACGTACAATGCATGTGATTGTCTGAGAATGCCTCAAATAAACAATGGGTTGTAATTATTACAGATCTTAGCTGTTTGTTATTTATCAGACAATTGGTAAGACTTATTCTAAGTTTGAAACCATCTGTGATAGTCTTTAATTCTGTGTTATATTTGATTTGTACATAAAGTAAGAATGTGTCTTGTTCAAGTGAATCAGATCCGATTAGTAAACGGAAGTTATTACAAAGAAGATATCTGTATATTCTATTCAGTTTAATTACATATATCTGCCTCTCAAACCAGTAAAATGCCATTGTTTCAATGTTATTTGGAATATGACAGTATTCTTGTATATTACATATATCTGACAATGTATATTATATTACTATAATATACATTGTCAATATACACATACTATAATATGCAGAAATTATATATTTCTGCATATTATAGTATGTGAAATAAGAGCAACAGGCAAAGTAGTATGTGCCTGTTAACACAGCCAGTGTCTGTCACACACCACCATATAGACGACAGTGACCAGTCCTTCTTGTCCGAGGATTACCAGATCTATTGCCAGCTGCCCAGCTTTATAGCTGGCCGAGCACAGCAGCTCAGTCCAGGGGACTGGAAGGCCTCGGAGGCCCCCGATGGGTTGGCCCTTCCCGGGGAGGGAGTCCTTTATGGTAACGTCAACAGAGAAAGCAGAGACAAAGCCTCTGGCCTGCCTCTCAAGGAGCTGCCCCTGACAATTCAGGGCAAACGAGAAGCAAGGTAAGAAAGAGTAGAGAGTTTTACCTTTTATTTTCGTTGGGGTTAGCACACCTTTAACACACATTCAAGTGAGGGAATGTAAACCAAATACAATTGTTGATTTTATCTTAGCTATCTAAATGCAATGTCTTCTTTTCTTATGTTTGTTAAAAAGGGATAGAAGGAAGATGCAAATGCACAGTGTTGGATATTTGGAGTCATGGAGACAGAGTCAAAATATCAAAAACAAGAGACTTTGGGGAAATGTGAGAGGGGCTCTATCAGTCATGTTGCCATGGCGATACATGCTCCATACCATTGAAAGTAAGAAAGATGTCTGTTTTGTTCAAAGTGTGTGTGTGGCTTGAGCTTAACAGCACTGATTCATACACCTGAGTTACACCAAACATCTCACCCTTATTCCACTTATTGTTACAGGTAGATTTGGTATGGGAGTCAAGGCCTATTTTCTGTTGCTGAGATATTTGGTGTTTTTGAACCTGACACACTCTCTATTTATTACGGCTTTCATTTTGGGGCCTACGGCATTTTATGGGCGAGGGAGCCACAGTAGTGAGTAAAATACGCCAAATACAATTTTTGCTATATAGAAATAGTCACAGATAGTAAACAGGCATTATATTCTTTGTTCTCTTTTAGAGTCTCTGAGATATGAAGTTAGTGATAAAGTGACAGACTTCTTCCTAGGATCAGTAAGTGATTCTTTGTGTGTGTGTGTGTGTGTGTGTGTGAGTGTGTGCGTGTGCGTGCATGTGTGTATGTATGTGTTTAAGCCCAAAAAGCCCAAAAGTATAAACATGTTTTAATCTGTTAATCAGGGTTTTGTGGATCGTTCACCTGTTTTTTATAACTTCTACACACCTGGGTCACTGCATTTCCCTTGCTTGAATACACCTCTACTCTTCCAAATGGGAATCTTTACCGTCTTCGCGCTCAGTCTTATCATAGGAGTGCAAAGGTAATATTTGATTTGAATTGCTGTTAGCATAGTTTTGAAAACAACAGCATATAATAAATACAGTCACAGGAAAGGTATAGGGGAAGTAAGTATGTTACATTTACATACAGGAAGAAGAGAAATGCTAAATGACACTGGTCTCTGTGGTGGCTGTGACTAGCAACGCTTAACTTATTACAGTTAGACCATGTAAGACTCATTAACACATATTGCTGATAATTGATTATTTAACAAACATTTAAATACAGCTTGAAGAGATAGGCTATACTATCACACAGAACACACTATCACGCAGAAAAGACATGATGTAACCATTACCTGGGTTGAGTGTATACACATCATATGCAATGAATACAATGTGGAAATATCCACAAATTGATGATGTACAGGCTTTGTTTTTAGCTGAAAGGTACGCCAGCCGCATGCAACTTCAATAAGGTGATGAAAAAGAGATAGATGAAGGATATTACACTGGTTCCTTCAAACCAAACGTGTTATGGAGACCTAGTAAATTACACATTTTGCAACTGTGCCCAAACTTCTTCAAGCCGCACATCTGTTTGAAGTTTACACTTGTTTTATAGAACGGCAGTTGGCTACAAGCATACCTGGTTGATGGGCAAACGTTATAGTATGAATGTAAGCTACAAGATCTTCTATGGCTGGGACTTCATGATAAAGGACCCTATTATCGCTGATTACAAGCATAGCTTCATCCGGCATAGTCTCAAGGTGAAGATAGAACTAATTCTGTTTGACTTTTATTTTATTTTATATACTGTAGTATGTATAGGCCTACATAGTAAACAAACCTCAATCTTAGTATGCTACATACAATATTCAAACTCACACTGCTGACTCAGTGTGTAGCTCTGGATGGGTTGTACAGTAAAGGGTATAGTATTCGTTAAGAGGAGTGAGACTATGGTATTATTTTGTGTTTTCCAATGTAACCTCACAAATATACTGTAAATAGTGTTTGTTATAATAATATAAGAAATAATATACATTTAATTTCAAAAACCACTTAAAAGTTCCTTTGACACCTTGATGTTGTCCAAAACACGACTAAACTGTGAAAACGTTGTGTGTATTTTGTATTTTGTTTGTCCACTAGATGTACCTGGAGGAGGAGCGGTACCATCTGAGGGAAGCTCAGCGCACACTGTATCAAAAGATCTGTCTGTACTTGCGGAGAACCATCCTTAACTTGGTTGTTCTGTCTCTGTTGGCCGGCACTTTCGGCCTAATCTATGGTGCCACTCTTATAGCGGTAAGACGTTTACACTGGACGTGGTAGAATAAAGCTTTCTAGAGTCGTGTCTCTCTCCCGGAACCATGATGAGAGTGTTTCCAAAGGCATTGGGGGGCTTCTAGATGATATTCAGACGACTGACATTATTACTTATATTGTAAATTTTAGACTGTATATTTTGTTGTTAATTAAAATGTATGCGTGTTTTCAATAACGTTCATCCCCCTCTCTCAGTCACAACCCCATTGGTTGTTAAACCTGATCGTACAGTACCTCCCACCTTTTGTCATCACGTTCATCAACATGGTCCTCCCTCACATCTTCCGGAAGATATCGTCCTTCGAGGATTACTCCCTCACCACTCAGGTCAACATCACCTTAGTGAGGTAAGGGGCGGTGCAGAGTTGCTGAGTGAGTCCATGCAATGCCCCTGATTAACCATATTCTCCTATAGGTGCATATTTCTGAAGCTGGCCTCTCTGGGAATTTACCTTTTCTTCCTCTTCCAAAATGAATACAAAGAAGCGAGTTTACTACTGGTCAGTGTGGCAATGTGCATAAACGCTCACTGTACAAGCAGATACATGTGTGCTAAATAAATATATATATATATATATATAAGCCTACTTGACATCACATGAATCATCCAACAGATTCTTTCTCACCTTTCTTGTAGTGTTGGGAGAACCAGTTTGGTAAAAAGATGTACAAGCTTTACACATTCGACTTCCTGCAGTGTATCTGCAGCTGGTTCATCAACTACCTCTGGAAGTGGGTTTTCCTTCCAATTAATATTTGTTTTTTTAATTAAACGTAGCAAAAGCAGATGATGCTGTAAAGACTGTATTGTTTACACATTTGGTTTAACTTGCTGATGCTGACCGTCAGGATAATTGCTATTTTCAGACTACTGCAAGAGAGGAACGCAAGGTCCAGACTGTTACGGCTGTCAGGGGAACAACGCTTCCTAATACATTACCATGTCCTTGATCTGGTGTATAACCAGACTGTGAGTTGGGTTGGAGTGTACTACTGCCCTCTTCTGCCTCTACTCGGAACTGTCAAACTGGTGGTCACGTTATACATCAAGAAGGTTAGCGGATGAGAGACTCAAATGCACATTTACATTTGAATTACTTCATCTCCCTTTCTTAATTGTAATGCCCTGTTCCGCTTCCCTCTATAGTTCATACTGTTTCGCTGCTGTGTTCCGGAGCAGAGAACGTTCCGCGGATCCAGCTCTTTGGTTTTGTTCCATTTCATGTTGATGCTTGGTTTCACCATGGCAGCAACTACGCTGGGCTTCAAGCTTTGGTGGGGAAGAAAAAAATGTGTTGTATAATTTTAAGGACAGAAAATGTAAATTTTCTACATTTTCATTTGGCTTTATTTTCCCACTTCCTCATCATAACATTCCCTTTCTAATCTAGGTCTCCCCCATCCAATTGTGGGCCATTTGGTGGCAGGAATAGTGTGTTTAATGTCACACATGTGTGTGCGGACAGTCTTCCGGGAACAGTCCAGAACACTGTCCATTTCCTGCTCTCTGAGGTGTTTGCCGTGACACTCATATTGGCTCAAATGTAAGAGTAAACATTCTCGTTCAAACTCTATCCTGTATCTCACTAGCAGAAGCTGGGATGACCAGTTGTCACAAGGTACTCGGGAAACACATATAGATAAACTGAATGTCCAATCAACTGACAAGTAGAGTTATTCATTAAAGGTCATAGGGTTTCCTTCAACATATTGGCTAAGATGCTAGAGAGGTGGCAATGATAGCTGCCGTAGAAATTGGCTCGGCATCTCTCAGAACATGCTGTCAAGCCAGCTCAGACTAACGAGGATGGCTTGGTTCATCGAGACCTTCGGTGACTGATCACCCCAGAGGGTGCTTCTCATAGTGAGAACAGAGGCTATGCCAAGACACCTAATGATATACACACATTCAGACAAATACAATGCAATATATTTGTCTGCGCCTATCATTGTAAATTTAAAAAATATCATTGATTTTTTTTCCCCAGTTTGTATTTTGTGTTCATTTTGCGTCTATTATATTAATAGTAAAGCAAATGGTGCCTGTAAAACACCTGTTACATGTGGTATACATGGTACTATACTCGTACTGTTAGCATGGAGGTTTTGTGAATCACAAGCATCTCTCTTTCTAATTCCCCAGTGTTATCTTAACATTCTATGTATCACGGCGAAATGCAAATCAGAGAACCATTGAGAGACTAAAAAGCATGCTCGTCATGGTAAGTTACCGTATGTTAAGTTACTAAAAGTAATATACAGTACTCCAACATAAATCCTTTTACAGGCTATTAATATATATATACAGTGTATATATATATATTATATATAACTCTAATATGTAATTATGCCTCTTTTTGTGTTTGTGTGTGTTTTTCCTATGTGTCTGTGCGTGATAATGGGTGTGCATGTTGCTAAACGTGCTACATGTTTGACCTCACAGTGCAGTTCAGATAAGCACTTTCTGGTGAAGCATCATGCCACAATACTCAGAAATAAAAGAAAGAGCAGAAAAGACTTCTCTGCAGGCACCAAAGGGGACGGCCATGGGACCAACCTCTACACACCCTCTAAAGATTTTGATATTGTTTCTTAGTAAGGGGATGTTTGTGTCCAGTTCAGATAAAAACCCCTCTGGACGTCTGTCGAAGGCATATGGCTTCCTTACCTGACTATACACACGCTTTAAAGGTTCTATGGCATTTTCATCATCAAGTATTTTCTAATAAAGTTATCATAGGAATGGGGTCCTGAGCAGAGAATAATATAACATCCCCTCTGTGCTGTAATCCAAGGTCCTCTGTTTTGTGTGTGTGTGTGTGACCGGCCGTGTGTGGCCCACATTTGTTTTGGTCTGAGATGCTGGTGCGCATTGTATGACATTCTAGTGTCCAAACATCACATGGGACATTCATGTGGTTTTCCTGGTGGGGATTTGTACTGGCTATAAAGATGTATTATGATTTCTGTGCTTTTTATCTCGCAGTTAAATTATTATTATTATTATTATTATTATTATTATGTTATTGTATTTCTTCGCATTTTATTCATACACAGCCACAGGACAGTGTAGAGAGACAGGAAGCAAGTAGGAAAGAGGTACAATATAAGGCAGGATTGGGAAATAATCGACTTTGGGATGGATTCAAACCCAGGTCTCCCAGGGTACTGTAGGCCCGTATGGGCAGAGAGTTTCCCCACATCACCCGCATTTTAATGTAATCCTAAATGTTTTTTTTTTAATAATACTTAATAAATTACATGTATTAAATTGAAGACTGACTAAACAGTTGTTTATAGAATCTCACTCTGGTGTGTGTGATATTAAGTGTGATATTTCATATCTGTTGCACTTGCATTGGTTCAGTGTAGATAATATGTTATCTATGTGCAACACCCTTGTCATTTACACAAACGCACACACCCACAACCAGTGGCGCAGGAGATGTTTTTTGTGGGGGAAGTGAAAGTGTGACAAAAATGTCTCAAATTTTCAAACTGAACTATGCTTCTAGTTATTAAAACTAAACATAACGTCGGAGTGAAATCTGTCCCACCAGGGACTTGAACCCGTCTCCCCTGCACAAAGGAAAAACACATTACAAGGTCGCCACCAGAAAGTTAGAGTAAATTACACCATTCCATTTATTTAAGTATTTGTAAGTAAGATTTACATAATTTATGGTTGCAGCGCAATTATCTTGGCATCGTTACACATGGTTATGACATATAGACTACTACACTGGTCAACATGCCAACATGATCACTGGTCAACAATACATGCCATTATATATCTCCCTATTAAAA
>JAODUH010001368.1:2317-12858 GCA_027564835.1 Typhlichthys subterraneus
ACCACAGACTAGTTATTACACTCTCCTACGATCACAGACTAGTTATTACACTCTCCTTCGACCATATAGACTTTGGTTATGACACCACAGTTGTAACCGATATCCTGGGAAGTTCACGGACTCAACAAAAGAAAAGCGTGTTTTTAATCAGCTCATCTCCAGAACTCTAGTCGAGTGTCCCTCTTTCCCATTGTGTCCTTGACACGGTCAGTATGTCTGTCTGTCCACCACCACCACCAAGAAGGTCACAACACATGTTTTGGTTGTGAGCAGGACCCAGGAATGTTTTGAAGGATTCTGGTTAACCGGCAGATTAGTGAAGCATGGATAGAAACACTGGAAGATTGTTTTTATGAATCACAAAATGATAAACGGATCAGAGACTAAATTATTGTTGGTATGATGATGTTGGTGGTGATCTGGTTGGTCAGCTCAAACATTCCACACTAATGTTACCACCATGGCCGTTCTGCTGCCTTAACTGCAGCAGGCTACAGGCATGGGAAATGCAACTAAATCTGTGCTCTGTGCTGTTTCTGTTGGCAGTTGTTTTCTTCTGCCATATACACACACACACACACACACACACACACACTGTTGTGCCTTCATTACAAATTAATGAACTTATAAAGGAGGCTGATCTGGACATTCAACGAATCAAATAAAGCCAAAAGATGAGTTGACACATTAGCTCCGCAACACAACTCAGATAGATAGATAGATAGATAGATTAGTTTCTATAAATAAGACACAAACTAGATTTAAACAATGACAGGAAGATATTTGGAGGAAGAACCTTGTGTTGACAAAATAGAAATAGAAAAACTGCACTAGCTGTGACTCTACTCTGGGGAGTTAGGCAGCAGACAATAAAGACACGATAGAGACGAGTGAGGAGAGGAGAGAGGTAACAGCCTGGTGTAGCTGAGAGAGAGAGAGGGGGGGGGGAGAGGGGGAGAGAGAGAGGGAGAAAGAGAGCCTACGTCCTGTTAGTTAGCTAGCTAGCTAGCATGCAGTATCGTGTATGACAAAACCTCTCTCTCTCTCTCTAGCGCACGATCGGCCCTCTGCCACGCACACGCACACATGCACACGCACGCACGCACACACCTCCCACATTTAGTTTGATCTTTCCTGAGTGAGGTCTGTTTTGAGGTCTGCTAAATCAACTGACCCGCTTTCACATCACAGCCGGACCACTGTGTATGTGCATGTGTGTGTGTGTTCGTGCGCATGTGTGTGTGTGCGTGATGCACGCACTACGTCAAGCTCTGAATCACAAGCATCATTGCAGTTTGTGTTGGTTATAGTTGGAATGATGTGTACAGTATGTGTGTGAGTGTGCATGTGTGTGTCTGCGTGTGCATGTGTGTGTGTATGCGTGGGTGTGTGCGTGTGTTCCCGTCAACCTGTTTGAGAGTGTATTATTTATTGTATATTGCATGTTTGTGGCATCACCCTCCCAGTTAGAGATGCCTTCTCCTTTCTGAGAACTTGTCGACCTGTGTGGTGTGTGTGTGTGTGTGTGTGTGCATGTGTTTGTGTGGCGTGTGTGCGTGTGTGTGTCCATATATTCCCGGGCGACCAATCAGGAGACTCGGTTGGTGCCAATCAGCCCAAAGTGTCCCGCCCCCTGCTAATGCTGTTGAGGGCTGATAAGGCATCAACAGCATGTGGCCTACACATCTCTGGACCTCGTCAACCATTTCCCAGCATGCATCAGGGTAGTAAACGTCTTTTTTAAAATCTCTTATTAGTTTGTTATTCAATAAAAAAGTTTTGTTTTACAACAGAACTCTAAACGATTGTAACATAGTGATTGGGTGAGATAAAAGGTAGGTTATCCAATCGTATGTAAGGAAGAAAAACACTTTTTAATTAATTCTTGTGGTGAAATCAAACTGGAGCTTGCAAGGTCAAGGCTTCATGGCTAGCTTTATCATACAGTACGTCGAAGTGTGCTTTAGCTAGACCCACAATACACTGCTCCAACACACCTGAGCTGTTGGAGCAGGGAGAGAACATCTTAAACATGCAGGGTGCGGCCCTCCAGGACCGGAGTTGAATAGCCCTGGTCTAGACCCACTCCACTATGTTCCAAAGTCTTTTCCCCTTACTAGGTGTAGACCTCTGGTTCATTTTGAAATTAATGGACAGCCTTTAACCAACCTAACTGATTTGATTTTTTACGCCATTTTAAAACACGATTGACTCCAGCATCATCTCACGTCGCCACTCTGATTGGTCCATAAGCAGGGTGGCTGTGAGACCGCTAATGCTAACAGCGTTTTCCTGACTATGAATCTCAGCTGAACCAACGGAGCTAAACTCAACAGGCTAACAGTGCTGCACTTCTGAGACCATATCCCTGTACGTGATGCATCCCCAGCAGTTCTGGACCTGTGCATTCACATGAAGCGTTCCTGCGAGGCCGCGGGCACGCGCCGCAGTGATCGGGCTACACTTCTCCCCCCTCGGCGGGCGCCTGGTTGCGTGTCATTACGAAGCAAAACACAATATCATAGCGGAGCACCACCACCACCTCGCACCCCCGCCCGCCTCGGCGCAGGAAGAGATCTAACACTGCCTCCGTCACATTGAGTGTAACAACGACAACGACAATGAAAAATCTAATAAAAACAGCCCGTCTCCTCGCCCCCGTCCAAATAAATAAATAAATAAACACATAAGTAGATAGATAAACCTGCGGGCGATGTGTCTGCCTGTCTGTCTGGTGTGATTTGTTGCTCTGGAGCACGATTCCCGCTCCTCGCTGCACGGAGCGTCATGTGATCAGTTATGTGCAGCTTTTCATTAGCAGGCACAAAACATGAAAGAGAGGTGTGTGTGTGTGTGTGTGGGGGTGGTGGTGTAGCGGGAAAGCAAATGTGAAGGAGGTGGGGGGGGGGGGCGGGTGAAACAGATTTTTTTTTCCTGCAGGCTTGTTTGCCTTTGTGCTTCCCAAACTAGCAGCAACCCCAGTTAGGAATTACAACCACCACTGAGAGCTTGGATGTTAATTAAGGAATGCAAATTTCATGCTTCTGGTCCAAGGTTTGTACGCATTAGAGGGCCCCTTCGTCCATGAGACTGAGCAGCACGCACGTGCGCACACATACACACACACATGCACGCACGCTCAGAGAGAACGAGGCAGACATAATGCTAAACATGCAGATATGCCAAAATATATTAAACACCAAATCATACGTCTGCATGCTTGCAACACCACGCAATGCGTGCACACACAATCACACAAGGCCTTATTGTTCCAGAGATAGCACTGTCTTGAGAGACAGATGATCTTATGAAGAAGCTGCGGATATGATTATTAGTATTACATGGTCATCATGTTTACCGATATGCAAACTGGGTCAAAACTTCCACAAAGCAGAGATCTGCTAAGGCGAACATAGTTTTACATGGTCATCATGACGATGTTTACCGATATGCAAACTGGGTCAGAACTTCCACAAAGCGTGAGTGCTACTAAGACGAACATCTTTGGGTTGGCTCTGGATACGGGGTGCCATTGGCTTCCTCTGGTACCATGAGAGCAAACATACATACATGGATAGTACAGTGTATTGAAATACATTAGAAATAAATAGTTTAAACACCAGGCAAGATAGAGATATCGTTTTACCAGCAACGTTATGCCCTCAAAGCTGCCAACTAGCGATTATAATCCTTTACGCATTTGGTCTGTGAAGTATATTTTACCTGCTGTTTTTGTTCTTGATAAAAATATAACTTGTTTACCTCTAGAGAGGATGGATTAATGTCAGTTAGTCCGTTTTCAGGCCCAGCAAGTGAACAGAATTAGATTGCATTCACGGTTAAATCATATTCATAATTCCACATTTCCTGTGGATAAAAATAAGTAGATACATGTGTATCAATCTATCCCAATGTTTAGAAAGCAATCCCATCACCACCAGCAAACCTGAAAATAGCCTTCCTTTGTTAATACAGACCGCCTGCACTTAATATTCTTTTGTGTTTATTTCCATAGCGGGTTCAAAGGCTTTCATCTCTAACCATCAGTCGGTACGTCACTATCACACAGCTACAAGGGCAGAGCTCTGTATTCATGTTAACACGCACGCACACACACACACATTTAAGGCCCCACTTGGCAATTAAAACAAGTAGCCAGGGGGTCAAATCATCACTTAACTGTGATTGAAGGATCTGAATAATGTCCCCTCTTGGATTAGAGTCTCTCACACACACACACACACAACACTGAGACAACCTGAACTGTTACTGATAATGACACACACACACACAGCTCCCACCCAGAGAATACCACTTTTTTGTTAAGTGGCCTAAAAAGCAGTGGTCAAGCTTGCTGTCACAAGACCTCATTTGCATATGTGTGTGTGCGTGTGTGTGTGTGTGTGTGTGTGACCATCGTCCCTGTCAGCGATGCATATCCACATGTGAGACAGGCTGCCTGAAACAAATGGCAGGTACGGTAGGTACAGCAACGGTGGAAATATCCATATGTCTCAGAGTCTCATTTGGGGGGGCGGGGGGGGATTATATCCACATGAGTTCTCTTCAAACACCGAAGGTTATTTTCCCTTTTTCTCTCCAGCGTAAATTCTGAGGGGGAGGAACTTGCGAACCGGCGTTCGCGGGTAGGAGAGATACTGCTGAGTGCTAACTATGCAAAGACTCGTTTTTTTTTTTTTATTATTATTCGCTGCGGCAACATATTTTTCTAAAAAAAAAAGAAGTCAGGGCAAACTGCTGGCAGAGTCTGAGAAGATATAATTTCATTATACTTGCATAATGAGTGAAAAAAAAATGTTGCCTGCTGTCTCAATCCCTCAATCTCTTGTTCTCTCCCTAAAGTATGACATCAATCAAACGCACGCCAACCCAGGCACACGCGCTAATGCTTGGATTCACACCAATTGGGAAACCCCGGTGGCTGAGACGTGAATAACACGGAGGTGCCAAAACGTGCAGTTTCTCGATTGACCACTTGAGGCTGGCTGGCAAAAGTGAGTCAATGTTAAAATGTCCAACTTTACAGCAAACAGTGAGGTGACGTTGAAGTCAAGTGCGCATTTTGAAATGGGGGTGAATGGAGCTACGTAAAGCAATACCGTTGTATCAAAGCTGATTGGTTGGCGCAGTGTTTTTCAACCTTTTTTGAGCCACGGCAAAAACAATTCTTGAAAAAAAACAGCGGCACACCACCAAACAAAATAATTACTACATGACGCATTGTAGCCTAATACAGCATATTTAAAGACAATTTGGTCTCTCAATTTGTTTATACTCACTCAGTGTGAAACCTGGGCCTGCTTAGATGAACATAAATATGATATCCCAATTAAGAGAGATTAGAACATTTTCCACGGCACACCTGTCGATCTCTCAAGGCACACTAGTGTGCCGCAGCACAGTGGTTGACAAACACTGGGTTAGGGTATAGGGGCTGCTCCAAAAGTGTAAATATTAACCTGAGGTCTATCTTCGGTCTATATGTCCAGACTGTAAGCCATCCCCAGTGGACCGTGACCAGACCCTATTCACCAGGTGGATGTTGGGGCCGGTTGTACCTGGAATTCTATTATGATATTTTAATAAGCAACAATATAGCAGATAAACAATTTTCTATGTAAGACAGTGGAGTGATGACATCCTGAGCAGAGAATGATATCACGTGGTGTATCGAAGCTGTTCTTTGTATAATGTCAGTGCTTGTGCATGTGTGAGACCCACTGAGCATTTACTCTATCTTGGTTTGAGATCTAGTGGCAGATATTAGAATGATATCCAGTTTCTCGCACAATTCATTTTATTTTGTATTTTATCAGTGTTGTATAGTAATTGAAGGTTGTGGGCTTGAATCCCAACCAGCCTAGCCTACCTGAAAACATCCATGAGCACAATGTCCATATGATAACTAATACTGTCTAAAAACACCGTCTGCTAAACTATATTAATATGTATTATTTATCTGTATTATGTAAAATTGCGTTACATTATAAAAATGTAATTATCACAGAATTTCTTGATAAGGTGAATATATTTCAGATTAATTACAAATACTATTTGAGGAGAGGACCAGGTTAAAAGAGTCACCAAATGTCATGATATGAAATAGACAATTTATGTGAACGTTTTTAAAAAGGCAGTTATGTAATAAACTACATTTATGAGAGTCCATCTTCATGATTTCCCCACATGGAGGAAGAAGATGTCTGTCTCTCTGACAAGCTGCCCGGCAAATTGTAAAGCTGCTGTCAATAAAATCATGACGAGTTGGGAGAGATTATTTGTCTTAAACGGAACCCCTTGGCTTCATTTCCACAGCGTTCAATGAAGAGCTCAGATGGCAGCAGTCGTTCCCTGGTGTCCAGCGAGTGGAACATCTCTGTGGCGGTCCTCTCTCCGCTGGGCTGAATGCAGAGGCTGTGAAGTGCGCGAAGGACACAGGGCCCCAATCTAACTGTCCGTGAAGACAACACTGTGAATAAACGAACCTTGACCTTTGCTTGGGTCTCCCTGCAGCGTTCCCAATGCATTCTGGGAAAAGGGTTCGCAAAGGGTTAATGAACCTGGACTCCACACAGCTCGTGAAGCAGCGCGTAAATGTTCATACTTGTGTGCTAGTTGTGTCCGTATGTGTCTTTAATCCTCGCCTGCTTAATTATAAATCTTGCCGACTGTCTTGGGCTGTGTGCTGGGGTCCCGCGAGGCGTGCGTTAATATTTCATGCTACTGTCTTGGCCCTGAGCAACACGACCGAGACGCAATTAGTCTCCATGGCGGCCAGAGAGGCTTTCAGGGCCACTGGCTCTCTCTGGACCTGTGGGGTTGGGGGGGGGGGGGGACATTCAGAGATGATCTTGGTATTATTATGTTGTTTATTATTATTTTTAATCTAATGTAAATTATGTTTATGGATGTTCCTGGTTCGGCCCTGTTATCTGAGTGTTATTTTCCGTGGTGTGTTATGCCCCTTCAACGAAGTGCTGGTAACTGGAGCAGAGATGATAAACAGCAATGCAGGGTAGAGGTGAAGATTATTTTCTCTAATATTTCACCAGGGTTTGGATCCTGCTCATTAATACTTAGTTGTACTCACTGTACTGTCAAGTGTCTTAAAAAAAAGCTATATTATGTAATCTGACACACAGTGGTGATTCACAAATATGTTATACTGGAGTTTCTATGCATGGGACAATTAAATGAAACAAAGATGGTGTCCCTCGCATTCAAACCGTTTGTGTGGTGGATCACGTTGGACTGCGTTTCTGCAGTTTGACTCTTTTTTGTGTGTGGGAGATATCATTTGTCATGTAATGAATTCAGCCATACTGTATGCCTTACATACACCACGCTAACTCTAACAGACAGGCAGATAGGCGCGATTGAGATGAGATCTATTTTCCTCAACACTGCACTGGACCGAACCAAAACACAAACAGAGAAGTACACCCGCTGCATTTTCCTGCCAAATCAATACTCATCTATATCTGCTTGGCTTTGTGAACCAAGCACTTCCCTCCAGCACGCACGCACACACACACACACACACACACACACACGCACACGCATTCAGACTGCTCAAACAGGGGACTTGGGTACAGGTGGGTTCCCGTGGTGGTGGGAGGGAGGAGGCTGGGGGGGGGGGACACCTGAGCTTTTGCAGCACAGAAGTGACCTTTATCTTCCTCAGAGAGCTGCCAGGGCCCTCCTCCCTGTCTCTGCCTGCCTGTCTCTCCACCAGACGGTCCAAAGACAAGGGAGGAGAGAAGCGCGGTGACCTTCATACCGGTGGAGCCTTCTGCCACCCCACACACACACACGTGCCACGGTCCATTTCTCCAGCATACTGTCTGAATGCAGGTCGTTAGCATGTAAATCTGTTGACTTCAAAGATGCATGCATGCACACACACACACACAAGCATGTGTGCGTGTGTGTGTGTTTCTTTTTCTGTCCAAAACGCCACTGAGCAGGAGATCATTCCCTGCCGATGTGAGTCTACCCAGAGTCCATATAGTCCATGTCCCGAATGGAATAGCCAATGTAAATGTCACAGATACAACAGAGCAATCATGTTGCATGTAAAAAATATATATATATTTAATAAATTATTAATTATTATTATTAATATTAATAATAATTATAATTTAAATAGCTTAAACAGTGACACACTTGATTAGAACAAACGGTAGTTAGAATCCTTCCATATTGGCCTCACCTATCTCCCTCAGCCAAAGTCAGGCAGAAACTAATGAGCATTTGTAGGCTGCACCTGAGCATTGGGGCGCAGCCTGGCCGGTGATGTGCTCGATTTGTCTCCCCGCTGGCACTGCCCTGCTAGGCTGCTAAACCCCACACAGGCACAGATTGTTTTCAGTGCTTAATTGACAAGATCCTGTTGAGACTGCCACACACATGCATGCACACACACACACACACATGCATGCACACGCACACACACACACACATGCACACAAGCATGCACACGCACAAGCGCACACACATGCACACATGCATGCACACGCACACATGCATGCACACAAACACACAAATGCACACACACACGCAGATGCATGCACACGCACGCAAGCTTGCATGCATTTGTCTATGTGTGTGTGTTTGTGCGTGTGCGCGTTTGTGGCCCACAATGCATTTGTTTTGGTTTGATATGGTGGTGCTCAGAGTGACATCTAGTGGCAATACATGTCACATAGATCTCATTTAAAGCTACAGTGTGCCAGAAAATGTCAGGTACATTTCGGCTCCAGAACACATCTAGTGTAAACATGCTTAATCCCTTTTAAAACAACTACTTCCTATTGGATTGACTCATGTGCTTTGTTTATCATTTAAATCTGGATAGAAGAGCTCTTGTTAGGCAATTGTGTCTTATATTAAGTGTAGTTAGATATTTTTACTAGAAATTAGACACATACTTGGTAAGATTTAGATTTTTTATAGTGTACACATTTTTTACATTACGCTTTTTAGTACAACAGCTATCTTAATAGTGTGTTGATAGTAGGGCTGGGCGATAATTCACTATCAATATATATGCGATATATATTTTTTCAATAACGGTGAAATAATTTTTTTAGTTATTTCCGGTATTTCAATAAGCTTTACATTACACGAGGCAAACTACGTGCATGATGACTTGCACTAGACATGCAGCTAGTGCCAAATCTTTCCAGCGCCAGTCACACCCGCTACTGACACCAGGTGAACATAAATGCTTATGTTTTTCATATCAATATCTGAATTATATCGACCTAAATTAAAAAATATATTGTGATACAAATTTTGGCCATATCGTCCAGGCCTAGTTTATAGTAATGTTACAATTAACAAAGTAATAAAATTCCCGGCTTAGATATTTCTATTGAGCTGATCAGTTTCCTCAAAACTTTAAAGTGGCTCAACTTTCTGAGGGTCACAATGTGGCTGTCCTATCTCAGAATGCGTAGGGGGGCGTTGTGGTTCAGTTCAGATCAAATCAGCTGGGTGTTCACTGTAGAAAAGTGCTTTGCTATTATCAGTTATTAACAGTGTTCTACAGTAATTACACTATCTCTAGTATCTGAAACAGAGTTAGGGTTGCCTTTGAGAATAGTGTATGCTGATAGATAGATAGTTAGTTAAAATATTCTCCAAAATTGGATTTACAAGGCTTTCAGAGGGTGGTGGGGGTCTCTCTCTCTCTCTCTCTCTCTCTCTCTCTCTCTCTCTCTCTCATCAATATCTGCAAGCTGTGTGTTTCAGACACACACACGTTAATTTAATATGTTCTAGCATATGTCTTTGATCTGATCTATGATATATCTAATAAGGTCACCTCAATGTAGTTATAGCTCCTACATACCATGAAAGGTCAGCCCCAGATAACTGTTGAGAAGTATAAGTGAGGTATCATGTATTCAATATATTTATTATTATCATTATATTCTATTTATCAATATATTTTCTATATTCATTATTTATATTTGTGTATTTATATATTTATTTATTTATTTAATAGTTCATAGGTCATGTTTTGTGCTATGTATTTGTGAGCTAAATGAGGCCAACTTGTGAATAAGGCGTGCACCGCCGAGTTTCAAAACGTTCGGTCTAAAGTCAACATTTAACCTATGAACTTTAAGTGCTGCACACATGATGTGGGCCAGTACGCTCTAAACTAAAGTCTTTCCCCTCACGTTGTCAGAGAGACGGTTTGACACGTCTTCTGAGCCAGCTCGCACCAATTATAAAGGTGCCATTCACCCTATACCTACCCAGAATCCTCTGCCTCTTGACCACTAAACACAAACCTGACAGGCAGCTCAGACATCAAACTTTTTTTTTAAACTAGAACTTTGTTAAAAAAAAAACATTAGTACAGGATGAGAGTTGCAACGAGGGCTACAGTAAACCTTAAATTCTAGTACACTTTAAGTGTAGCTCTGAGCCTGACTCCACCTTTAAAGTGTAGCTGCACCCCAGCTCTGAGCCTGACTACACCTTTAAAGTGTAGCTGCACCCCAGCT
>JAODUH010001369.1:0-12856 GCA_027564835.1 Typhlichthys subterraneus
AAAACCCCCCCCCCCCCCCCCCCCAATGCCCGCTATTTGCACAGATGCTGCACACATAACTTCATGGACATGATCTAGCTCCGATTTAGCTCCGCCTGAGATTTACGTTCTCATTGCAGTGAAGAATGTCCGTTTACTGAGTTACCTTCACCGTTTGCATTTGGAATAACATTGTTCATCTCAGTAAAATAGGCCATTGACACAATGCGTCTTGTGAACCGGACGCTGGCTGCCTTGTTAAAGTCTCTCTCGCCCAGCACGTTGATTTGGCTTGCACAATAGTTGGACGGCCGCGTACAAGCGTGCTAACAGGGTACCTGTCGCCAACTTCCTCAGAAACAAGCACTACATCAGGCACTCCATACAGTAGGTGTTGACCACTCTTGGCTTTTCTTCGTGATTGATCACCCTGCGTTTTCCTACGTTGCTTCTAGCTCAGCGGAGGCACATTTTCAGCAGAGCTCCCACAAAAGTGTTTCCTTGTGTTTCACGTGCTGTTATTGGTGGGCGTGCCATGTAGGCTACGTACCATAGAAATATTCGTCTTGATTTTCAGAGCATGACTGGTAGGAGGACTGTGATGATTGGTTAGAATTGCAGTCAAACAAGGGTGACTGCATGTAAATACATCCATTGACGCTACAAAATAAAACTGGGTCAGATGCGCATATAAATCGCACGCTTTGCGATTTGCTAATCGCATTGGTTCAAATCGCGATTTTGGTTTGAAAACGATTAATCGTTCAGCCGTAATTGTAATGCATTTCAATGGAGCAAAAATGTAACGCTTTTTGTCTCTTAAGTGGGCGGGTAACCAATGGCATTTTGCTGTGGAGGCTGACGTAACCTACCATGCATGGCCTGAAACAATGTCAATTTATCTCTATACAGTTCTCTGCAGAAATACAGGCCTCAGATTTATCGTATAATTAATGTAATGTACTCAAAATATGAATTAACGCCCACAGAGATAAATGATGGCCAATAGTATGCTGAAATCCGTGTACCACCCCATTGACTGGAATGGAACGTTGGTTTGTTCTGGTCTGCATAAAGGGCGAAGAGTCTCCCCTTCCCTGATGTAGTCGAGTCTGTTTAAAACAAATAAAGTGATGGGAAAACCCTAGTGGCCGATGTGGATCCTCAGCTGTGTGGCTTATCTTATCCCTGCAGAGTGATCTGTATCAGAACGGATTGTGTGATTCCTCTAGTCTGACGGCATTCAACACATAGCATGTAGATGTGTGATCTCTCATCTTTCTTCCTCCTTCAGGGGCTCCCAGGGCCCCCCCTACTTCTGGGCCCCCTCCGGGGTCAGCGCCCCATGCCTACCACCATTATGGGCAGGGGGACCTGCATAATGGACCCCCACCCTTGACGCAGGCGCCTCCTAGGTGTGTACTTTTCTACTAGATTGCACTAGAATCACTAGAATACTACATTGGGTGTATTATTGTGTTCTAGATTAGGGTGGGTATTGTTTGAGATTCCAGTTATGCTTTTAAAATGGTTCCGGTGCCTAAACG
Source organism: Typhlichthys subterraneus (assembly GCA_027564835.1). NCBI lineage: Eukaryota > Metazoa > Chordata > Actinopteri > Percopsiformes > Amblyopsidae > Typhlichthys > Typhlichthys subterraneus. Next base: position 1,527 of record JAODUH010001369.1, read on the forward strand.
GCACCTGAACCACTGTTTTGTAATTTGTTTATTCATCATAGTAATTTGTTGAAGGTTCCTTAGCTGCCAGCGCTTTAATTTGTCAACTTTTTACACTTTTACAAGGCAACGTCTGTTTAACAGGACTGATTGATAACAATAAGCCACGTAACCTACCCTTTTCATTTAATTTGAAAATTAGCATTAGCTACAAACGCATTAAAAATTGACGCTCAAAGTGTGAATGTCTTGTTAATGTCGAGTACCCGTCTAATGTTGTACTCCGGCACTAATTTACACACCACGCAGACGTGTGTCTTGTAGGTAGGCTGCCATGACAGCTAGCTACAGTCTCTAAATTAATAGAATAAGCGCTGAGTGAACATCTTTGCGGCAAATGCACGGCGGTGCCGGCATACAGGTGAACAGGTATATGATCGGTAACATTACTGGCTGTAATTGGATCTTCTTGCGTCCGTTTAACACCAGGTTTCGGTATCCAAACCTAGCAGTGATTGGATGTTTCAATACAACATGGTTTTATCTGGTTATTGGAATAATGTAGCTAATTTATGCAGGTTAATGAACGGATTTCCAGGTTGTTAAAGCTTGTATTTTTATTATACTATATTCATAGTATTATCTACTTTGTATGGCCAGCCAGTGTACGTTGTGTGGGCCAACCTGAAGTGTACTGAAGTGTTCTTAATGCTCTGTGCTTGAATGCAGGCCAGCGGCCTCTCAGCCATACAACCAGGGTGCCGTCAACCTGTCGGGGCAGCAACACCCCTCGTACCACCAGCAGTACGGAGCCCCTCCCAGCATGCAGCAGGTCACCGGTCAGATGACGGGAATGCAGATCACGTCCGCACCGTCCACGCCAGCGGGACCAGGCTTTGGTACGTCTGTACGGGCCGCAGAAGCGTAGTTGTGTGCATGTACACCATCCCGTTTAGTCTACGTTGAAGGTATAGTTGGCGACTGTAAGCTGTATATCCCTACGCTTCCCTAAAGGTCAGGGAATATGTCCTCACAATGCACTAGCAAAAAGAACCTGGTGTTCCTGCACAGCCCTGGCTCTGTAAATGGGAATGCAAACAAAGTGGTGCGGACCGCACCGCACAACACCCAGCCTTCACCGTGCGTTTCCCATGTGTGGGGCGGAGCTTCTGTGGGGGCACCCTATATTACATATCAGAATCAGATGGCATACATTTAAGATGAAATAATATGGTAATGAAGCGACATTTGGTATTCTAAATAATGATGATTATACTCACAAATAGCCTACTTATAAAACATCAGGTTCAAGGCATGCCGCTACACTTGTTACGTTACTGAGCAAAGCTTGCCACACCTATTAAACGCGGCAAACATCATTAAGAGTAGTTCAAGAGCGTTTTGAAAGTTTTCGAGGAAACGTTCCAAACGCTTTGACTCGAGTTTCGATCGAGTTCAAACAATCTTTCTCCAGAATGACTGACTCCACCTTCCAAGTTCTGTATGTTAACCAGAGAATATCAGAGAGGGTTCAACTGATGCAACTTCCGCATTCAAGTTTGTTGTCTTATTATTCCAGTATCTTTGTGTTGACTGACATCTGTGTGTGTTCTCCCCTGCTCCTCCCAGCTGCACCTCCCAGCTCCCAGCCATCCACCAGTGCTTCCTACGGGGCTGCGCCTCCACCCTCCTACACACAAGGCCCGGCCCCCGGCTCTGCTGCCGCCCAGCCCCCGGCGCCCAGGGACCCCGCCCCCCCTCCCCCCCAGCAATACTACGGCGGGCCCCCTCCTCCTCCACCCCCCTCCCAGCAGTCATACAGCTCCTCCTCTGCTCCTCCTCCACACCCCTCCCAGCAGTCATACAGCTCCTCTGCTCCTCCTCCTCCTCCCTCCCAGCAGTCATACAGCTCCTCATCTGCTCCTCCTCCACACCCCTCCCAGCAGTCATACAGCTCATCTGCTCCTCATCCTCCTCCCTCCCAGCAGCCATACAGCTCCTCCCCTGCTCCTCCACACCCCTCCCATCAGTCGTACAGCTCCTCTGCTCCTCATCCTCCTCCCTCCCAGCAGTCATACAGCTCCTCTGCTCCTCATCCTCCTCCCTCCCAGCAGTCATACAGCTCCTCCCCTGCTCCTCCACACCCCTCCCAACAGACCTTCCCTCCGTCTTCCTACTCGGGCCCAATGCCCCCCGGCCCCCCGGGGTCTCAGCCCTCCCAGTTCTCCACGGCTCCTCCCAGTGTCGGCCAGCCCGCCTACTCCTCCGCGCAGCCGTTGCCGCCTCCCTTCTCCTCCTCCCAGGGCTCCTTCCCACCTAGAGCTCCCCCTCCCACCTCACAGCCCGGGTCCTTCCCCCCCTCCGGGCCCCACCACGGGCTCCCGCCCACCGCCACTACGGCCCCCGGCCAGTACCCGGACTCCGTACCCCCCCAGCTCCCGCACGGCCCGCCCTCGGCCTACTCCTCTGGGCCGCCTCCCTCCAGGACCCAGATGCCCCCCTCCTCCATGGCCCAGAGCAACCACATGCCTCCGGGACCGCAGGGCCCCCCTCCTGGCCCCCCCGGGCCCATGCAGCAGCCCCCGCCTCAGCCTGGCATGCCTGGAGGCTACCCCCCGCAGCAGAATGGTGAGGGGAAGGGCCTTAAAGGTGCAGTACGCACCTATGGACTATTCACACATTGGCACCAAGCACATGCAAGTAGTGATGCACACGTCTGTTTGCTTTTTTTGGCCGATTTTATACTTTTTAAACATTATTTATGAATTTAAGGTCCGTTTTTAATCCAGGTAAATGAAAAGGCTAAATTGATGGTGAATTGACAATAACGATCGGTTTTCCGTATTGGCTATTGGAACGGAAAATCGGACTACCACCGATCTCACATTTTGAGTGGAAAACGGCCGATTCCGATCTTCTGCCGATCTATCGGTGCATCCCTACATGCAAGAATACATTCACCATGCTTGTGTGTGCTGTTCACCACTATGAATGTGTGGGTGTGGAATGTGGCCAATAGGGTGGACCTTCTTGCATCTGATTGGTTAACTCTGGCTCTGTCTTGTGTTCACCCCAAGTGTCCTGCTGGGCCTGTAATGTGAGCATTGACACCCCTCCTCTCGCCTTGTTCTCTCGTCCCCTCCCAGGTGCATTTGGCCAGGCGAGAGGTCCCCAGCCCGCGTATGCAGGCCAGTATGGCGGCCAGCCCAATTATGGGGCCCCAGTGCCAGGTCAAGCTCCCCCAGCGCAGAAAAGACTTGACCCTGACGCCATCCCCAGCCCGGTGAGACAGACAGACAGACACACAAACAAACACGCGTGTCTGTTCCACAGCCATGGCATGATGCAACAGTGAGACACTAACTTTCATTGTGTGGTCCTGTGCACCTCATTTTAAGACAGTGTTGTAAACTTTCAGTGTGTGTGTGTGTGTGTGTGTACGTTTGTGAGTTTCTTACTTTGCAGCTAACCTGTGTACAGCAGGTGCAGTTTAGCGTGGTTGCATCATCGCTAATAATCTCTAATAAATGCATTCTAAACCATGTGAGGCTGCCCGGCACTCTTGCAGATATTTCTCCTCACACTCTGTCCCTGTTTTGGCTGTCTTTTGTTTTATTCTACTCTTCTTTATTCTAACTGTATTTAATTTTTTGCACAAAACGCCGGGCTGTGTTGAATGTTAAGCAAGCCTCTGACCTGCCGGCTGTGCAGAAATCAAGACATAGAATAGACCCAGATGCTATCCCCAGTCCAGTAAGTGTCCCGTGTGTCCGCCTCCGCTAACCCCACCCCCCACCCCCCCGTCCTTTGTTCTGTCGCGCTGTGTCACATCTCACCCCTTCAACGTGGTCCATTCTCTCCGGATTAAATGTCGAGGTGGGCTCGCGTACCGGCACTGTTAGCACTGCTATTGTTAGACTTTGGCATTAGGCCTTAATCAGTATGTTGATGGGAGCCTAACTGCCTTGGTAAACTCTCATGTAAACCGGGACTCACTTTGAGACCTTCTCTGAGACCTCAAGGCAGCCCACCTTGGTTTGGACTGTAGCCCCCCGGGGTCTCCTGACACCCCTCCCCATTTTTTCCCCCACCCATAGACTGCATGTTAGCCCGCAGTTGACTCTTACCGCTCTCCCTGTAATAAACAGCATGCTTTTAAGAGTCACCCAGGTGTGTCTGTGGGATTTACGGAGTAGCTGTTGTTCTGTCTTAAAGCGTCTTGAGTGGTGGTTTGGTGCACGGTGCGCATGCTGGACCTTCAGTGCGTGCTGTGACATACGGGCCCTGCATGTGTGTTCATTGTGTACGCATACTGACTCCTGCTTCCCTATATGTATACGTATGTACTGTGTGTGTGTGTGTACGCACTTTGTCAATGACTGAGTCTGTTTTCTCCTTCCTTCCTGTTCAGATCCAGGTTATTGAGGATGACAAGGTGAAAAGTGCAGAGCCCTTTACTACAGGGGTCAGAGGTCAAGCTCCGCCTCTTGTCACAACCGACTTCAAAGTCAAAGATCAAGGTAGGATACTTTTGATAGTGAAAATATACTATTAAAAAAGCATCCAGTAATTACAATTTCATATGTTAGGAATGAACACCTGTGAGGAATTTTCCGGCGATTTATCTGTCGTAGCCCTGAGCTACTATCCATTTCACTAATATACTACATTGAAACAAAACAACAATTGAACGTATGGGACTCACCAGATGTGTCATGGTGTCATTGACAACATTGTGGTTTCCGTGTGCGTCTTTCAAGGGAACTCCAGCCCCAGGTTCATCCGCTGCACAGCCTACAACATGCCCTGCACCTCCGACATGGCCAAACAGTCCCAGGTGCCTTTAGCTGCTGTCATTAAGCCGCTTGCCACGCTGCCACCAGACGAGGTTCGAGACCCCTTTTTAAAGCCTTCTTCTGACTATGTTTAAATGCAGCGTTCTCCACTGTTATTGCACTCCCATCTAGGCCTGGGCGATTAATCGGATTCTTTCGATTGATTCGAATTTTTGTTTTTGAACGATTTGAAATATTACTAAATGGCAAAATTGAGATTAATGCTTTCACTCAGAAAGTAGTAAAGTAAAGTAACATCTTGGTCTCCCCCTCCCATTTTTTTTTTTTTTTGGTTTGTGATGTCACTTCCTGCTAAAGTAATGACAGTCTCCCATCGTGTGTGCTCATTGGCTTGATGTGTATCTCAGACCCCTCCGTACCTGGTGGACCACGGCTCGGGCGGTCCTATCCGCTGTAACCGCTGCAAGGCCTACATGTGCCCCTACATGCAGTTCATAGAGGGGGGGCGCCGCTTCCAGTGTGGTTTCTGCAGTTGTGTCACAGAGGGTAAGTGTGTGTGTGTTTACTCAACATTACATGTGTGTGTGTGAGAGAAAATGTTACGGATGTGTTGTTATATTTCTTCTTACATTGACCCTGTAATCGCTTTTACTGAGATGAACAATGTTATTCCAAATGCAAACGATGATTCTAACTCTTTGTTCGGACATGCTTCACGGCAATGAGAACGCTACAATCTCAGGCGGAGCTAGAGCAAAGCTAGATCATGTCCATTATGACGTTATGTGTGCTGCATCTGTGTAAATGTGAGCGAGTATAACAGGCTTTAGTTAAGACTGATTGGCCGATCATCCTTCAGTGCCATTAATACGAACAGCGCCCATAAAGGTGCATTTCTATGATCAAACATTTAGGAGGGGGATACTAATGAGAATATACAGAGTGCTTGCTAAATCACTACCGTAATTTCACAGACTGTACAACTATGAATAAGCTGTGTTTATACCTCTTATTTGTTTGTCCAATCTCTAACAGGCTAGTTTTAAATCTAGTTTTAGGTCCTTGGGGATCTAAAACATTGGCTAAAAATTATAATAATATAATATTTTTTAGTTATTTCATATTTTGTATTTTAAAGGTGCTGAAATGCAATTTGTGTTAATGAGCACATTAAAAAATATTCTAAAATTGCTTATGTTGTCACATGTCCTAAAATGTATTAAATCCATGTTTAAAGAAATTAATACTGTATCTTTATGCCCTCATCTTTTCATTAGACTATAGAACAGTTATGTTGATGCCATCTCATGTGGTAATGCTCCATAACATGTTTTAAATGTTACATATATATTGAATTTAAATCTTGACTTTAAAAAATGTATATCGCAATCGCAATATCTGTCAGAAAAATCGCTATTAGATATTTTTTCAAAATTGTTCAGCTGTATTGTATTTGTCCGTATGAGTGAAAGAAAATGCTACAGGTCTGTTGTTCTTTCTTCCTCCATTGACGATGTAACCTCTCTGCTCTTCCCAGTGCCGCCCCATTACTTCCAGCACCTGGACCACACTGGGAAGAGGGTGGACTGCTATGACCGGCCAGAGCTGTCGCTGGGCAGCTACGAGTTCCTGGCCACAGTGGACTACTGCAAGGTACTGCAAGGCTGGCTATGCCCGGCGTAGTTGGCTCGTAGCCTATGCTCATCTATGATATGCATATATCATAGATGCATATTTCCAGCCAACTACATTTAGAAGAATAAATGCAAAAATATGGCATTTGTTTAATTCGCTTCAAGGTTTGTAGCCTACGTACGATACGTACGATATATGAAAATAACATAACATCTTTATCATTTTGCTGCTAGTTAAAATATTTACCTATGACCTATAATATTTTACAAACGCTATATTACACTAGCCTCGCGAGACCATCAGTTTAATTTAGCCGAATCAGTCTGGAAAGCCTAGGAGTCATTTTTGATTGTGTAGCAATTTAACTTTCCTATCAGCTTCATGTTGATGGCTATATGGACGTGGTTTAGGTGTGCCGACAGCTAAATCGACCAGATGGTTCATACAATTAACTGCTAAGTATTTTTTTTTTTAAAGTACCTACCATGACAAACAGTTTCAATGTACGGCTCCCTAAATGGACTTGTGACAACAATTCCTCTGGCGTGTCAGGTTTATATCACGCTGGTTATTTGCCAAATAGTCAAACAGCGTTTAGCTGCTGGAGAGGTAAACGGCAGGCCCTGTGCTCCCTGACAGAACAACAAGCTCCCTCAGCCTCCTGCCTTCATCTTCCTCATCGACGTGTCCTACAACGCAGTAAAGAGTGGCATGGTCAACATCGTCTGCCAGGAGCTCAAGAGCATGCTAGACTACCTGCCCAGGTACAAACACATGCACTCACACACATAGATGGTAAGAAACAATACAGCAAAAAGGATAATTCTTCTTAATCACGACAATTGTTTTTATCATAAAAATGTATATCTGTTCAGCTCCACATTCATAAAAACTTTTCCGGTTTGATAATATTATCTATAGAGAGCCCGTATTGGCCCATGTGCTGTCTAGACGGTGACATCACACATGAGATTGTTTAGTTTCAATTTAATCAACCACTTAGCTACCCCAGTTGTTGCAAAGACACATTAAACTAGAAAGTTTAAAAAGCATTTTCACCCCTTAATTACATTAAACAGGGAAACATTTGCTTTTAGTGTCTCCTGTTGGTAAGATGTATTGAGTAGAGTAGCATAACACTTAAATGTCCCCAAGAGGCAATATGGCTTGTATCAGCAGTCAATAATATAAACCCATAAAGGTATGTAAGGTATGTCATGTCAGATATTGCAAGCTAATTGTAAGCTAAGGTACTTTTTGTTAAATTTACCAAATATCTCCTTGCATTTTGATAACTTACCGTTGTCTGCACTGGTTCTGTATATAGGAACATAAACACAGCTCACATCAACAAAGCCGTAGTGCTACGCTTTACTTTCTCACAATACGTTTCGATGTGTGGGGCGGTGCAAGTTAGCAGGCGGTCTGACTAGGGTTGGGTACCGAAACACGGTTCCAAGTTGGAACGGAATAATTTGTAAACATTGCGGTAACGGCGGTTGCTTGCCACGGCCCGCGGTTGGGTTAGCAACACCGCGGTATTGTGGTTATCACGACAGTCCTGGTGCTTTATAAATCCATTATATTTGATGCAGTACCCCTCTAACCACCTCCTCTCTGTCCAGGGAGAACCCGGAGGCGGACTCTGTGGTCCGGGTGGGCTTCGTCACCTACAACAAGGTGTTGCACTTCTACAACGTCAAGGCCAGCCTGGCCCAGCCGCAGATGCTGGTGGTGTCGGACGTGTCGGACATGTTCGTGCCGCTGCTGGACGGCTTCCTGGTCAACGTTAAGGAGAGCCGGATGGTGATAGAGAGGTGGGGAGAGAGGGGCGGGCTCGCCAGCTGTGACCCGCAGCCGGCCTGAAGCGATGAGCACTAATCCTTCTCTCCGTCTCTTGGTGTGTCCAGCCTGCTGGATCAGATCCCAGATATGTTTGCGGACACGCGGGAGACCGAGACGGTGTTTGGGCCGGTCATCCAGGCAGGACTGGAGGCTCTCAAGGTCAGCAGGCGTTTGTCTCTGCTCTCCCCCCCCCCCCCCTCCTGTTATCTATTGGCCTCTCTATTTCTGCAAAGACATTGTGAAGAAAAGCATAGTGCTGCGGCTTTGTTGACGCGAGCCTTGTCTCCAGGCAGCAGACTGTGCTGGGAAGCTGTTTGTCTTCCACACCTCCCTGCCCATCGCAGAGGCTCCTGGTAAACTGAAGAACAGGGAGGACAAGAAGTTGATTGGCACAGACAAAGAGAAGGTAACCAGTGCAGACCCCTCTCTGCTTATGAGTGTTGTGTTCTCCTGAGAATGTTGTCTTTGTTACTGACAGTACAATCTGTATCTGGCTTATTGGAAATTATACATTTATCAATGCTTGCAGTCAGGGCACTTAAACCACAACAATGGATACACTTTGTTAGTTGCAGCTGTGTTTTCTAGAAGTCCGCACTAGTAAGTAGTCGCACCAGTGTGACTTGTTGGCCGCCGCTTCACAATTGCAGTTTTAAGCGGCGCTGTCCGCTCCACTGACGCACTCACGAACCATTTGAAATGAACGGTCCTCCCCCTTCACAACAGAGCAAGTACCCTACGTCATTTTCTCCTCAGTCAGGCTAATGACCCGAATAACTAGGGAAAAGGTAGATGTAACAAGCCAACATTAAACTAGATAGATTTTTACATTTTAAAAATTAGCAATGCTCTCCACTGATGCTCATGGCTGTAAAGTCAGTAGTAGTCCTGCCGACCTATGGACAAGAACCTGCTCATGTACTATAATGTAATACATGATTGTCGTAGCATCAATAATTCATAACCTCTTTTGGTATTTAGTTTTGTGTTTGACCCTCCGAGTCCTACAAAAATGAATGTTCCCCGTGTTGAGATTTGTTTACATAGCATAAATAGGCTATAGTTGCTAGGCTAAACTATGGACATACGTTAACATAGAATTAACAAGCATTTGCTTTTCAGCAGACATGATAGTTCCTCTGATGAATACCGGAGCCGTAGATGACATGGTGCTCTGTTGTGAATGTGAATTTACACATACTGTAATCCAAATATTAAGATGATTGTTTTAAAACAATGCGGCTGGAGGAGACATCTCGGAGACAAGTGATGAGTGTGCATGTTGAAAAGCACAAGGGCTAATGCAGGAGGCATACAAGTTGCAGTAGAAAAGGCATGTCTTCTGTGTGCGTAATATTGGCAGTGCATCCACAGAATCCATTGTAGGAAACTCACCATGCTAATTATAATACAAGAATAAAAACGGGTGCGAGCAACTGAGAAGGTTTGTAGCACCAGTGCTACAAACAGAACAACGATAGGGTAACGGAACAACTTTCATTCTGCTCTGTAAATTGCATTGTCAGATGTGTGCACAGAATCCGATCTGGTGGAAAACATTTGTAGTTATTATAATGAAATAGACCCCCCAACCCCCTCCCCCTTCTTTCTCATGTTATTTGATGCATCAACCAAACATGGAGCCAGGCTAACTAAGTGGCTCCCCCCTCTCCCACCCTGTGCCTAGTCCCTGTTCCAGCCCCAGGCAGGTTTCTATGCCACACTGGCCAAGGACTGTGTGGCTCAGGGCTGCTGTGTGGACCTGTTCCTCTTCCCCAACCAGTATGTGGATGTGGCTACGCTGGGGGTGGTCCCTGTGTCCACAGGGGGCTCAATCTACAAGTACACCTACTTCCAGGTGAATTGGCAAAAATGCATACTTGGCACATTATACACACAGTAGAATGGAAATCTCACTTTTGGCCCCCAGCGACTTCAAATTTGACTGTAATAACATCATGAATGCAACAGTTAGTGGAGACTTTACTTCACCTTTTAACAAACTAAGAATAGCAACAAGTCATTCAGAACTCTGTCTGCATTGTTCCCCCAGGCACAGACGGACTGCGAGCGGTTCCTGAACGACCTGCGGCGAGACGTTCAGAAGCCGGTCGGCTTCGACGCCGTCATGAGAGTGCGCACCAGCACAGGTGAGGCGTTGCACGTCAAAATAAGAGCACTTCCTGTTAACATGTTTCATAGCCACTACTAAAATGTATTATCATTAAAGTTTTAACAACTATTTATTATATAATGTAAATAGTTTTTATCTTAACCATTTTAGCATCCATTTTTAACAATTTGACCTAAATACTAAAAACATTAATTAATATAATTATTCTAGTTATCTTTAAACAATTCACAACAACCCCTTCCCCCTCCATCTTTGCACACCTCTCTCAGGTATCCGAGCGACGGACTTCTTCGGCTCCTTCTTCATGAGCAACACCACAGACGTGGAGCTGGCTGGCCTGGACTGTGACAAGACCATCACCGTGGAGTTCCGCCATGACGACAAGCTCAGCGAGGAGACGGGGGCGCTCATGCAGGTAGCTCGCTGTCCCTGTGTGTCCCGGTCTCTTCCTGTGTGTCTTGGTGTGTCCCGGTCTCTTCCTGTGTCCCGGTGTGTCTTGATGTGTCCCTTCCTGTCTGTTCCAGTCAACACCAGTTTATTTCTAAGGTGTGTGTGTGTGTGTGTGCGGTGCTCTACACCAGCTGCTTATGAGAAGTTGTGTGTGTGTGTGTATAGTGTGCAGTGCTCTACACCAGCTGCTTATGATAATTTGTGTGTGTGTATAGTGTGCAGTGCTCTACACCAGCTGCTTATGAGAAGTTGTGTGTGTGTAGTGTGCAGTGCTCTACACCAGCTGCTTATGAGAAGGTGTGTGTGTGTGTGTGTGTGTGTGTAGTGTGCAGTGCTCTACACCAGCTGCTTATGAGAAGTTGTGTGTGTGTAGTGTGCAGTGCTCTACACCAGCTGCTTATGAGAAGGTGTGTGTGTGTGTGTGTGTGTGTGTAGTGTGCAGTGCTCTACACCAGCTGCTTATGAGAAGTTGTGTGTGTGTAGTGTGCAGT
>JAODUH010001370.1:0-12855 GCA_027564835.1 Typhlichthys subterraneus
GTGGCTCGGGAAAGGGAGGTTTGGGGTCCCCTGCTGGAGCTGCTGCCCCCTCGACCCGACTCCGGATAAGCGGATGACGATGGATAGATGGATGGATGGATTCCAGGATACACAAGTTGTATGTTTAATTACCGTTTGTCACCTTAAGAGTGCAGACTATCATCGTTTTACAACAATGTGATATGCCTCTATTTCAGTTCTAAATAGTTTTTCATAATTTTTGTTCAAGTCACATTTTATATTGTTTAAGGTACTGTAAGGTGAGATATCATGATCGAGCCCTTGCCCCTGAATGCCTATTGTATGTTTCATGACCAAATATTAAGTAATATTACAAATAAAGTAATACAATAGTATGACGCAGAATAGCTGGACAAAAATTACAATGACTCACAATGCAATATAGTGCCTTTATAATATCTGTGTGGCGTAGGCCTACTCATAAATAATGAGCATGAAAAAGCAATACCCTTGGCGGTTTTTTGTCCAACAAAACAAAGGGTACTCTGCTAAAAAGGTACTATTTTCTCTGAATTATATCTGATGTTAAGACCAGGTGCATGTTTTTCCATATTATGGAAATATTAGGATTAGGCCTAATATTATTGCATTTGTATCTAGACCATTTTGGGTGAAACAAAATAAAGTTAGCCATTAGTCAACAATTCATCAAAACATGGAAGTAATGTAGACTATACAATCTTATAAGTATTAATAATCATTAATTGAAGTTAACAAAAAACATTGATTTGCACATAACATGTATTTATTTACATGGCATTACTTAAATTACTTACTCACTAAATACATAAACGTAATGATTGTGAATGAAGTACACTGTTCACACATCCATAGACATTATGACTCATTGTCTTGACTGTGTTGGCCATTCACTGAACGACTTCCAAAAGAAGGGTAAGGGAACATCAATGTCCATACTTTTATTAGTGACCTTTATGAATGGTGTGGTATTCTCAGAGGTTTTTTTCAGTAAATCTACAAATTCATTCACTCCTCCATCGTAGTTTAACTCAAATACATTGAGGAACTCCACAAGATCATTGTTTACACGCTCCATATTAATGCCATTAAAAACCTCCTGAACCCTTTGTTTGGCCACATCTTTATAGCGCTGAGACTGTCGTCTGGAGGTCTGCAGTATGTTCTGAGCCTTGGCGTAGATTCCATCGATGTGGGAAGCAATGTCTGGGCTGTCAGCAATCAGAGAGACCATGAGCTCCTCTGTCTTTGTGACAAACATCTGGAGCACTTCACTCACTTTTTGAAGCCACTTCTCCACGCTTGTGGTCTGACTTGTGGTCTGACGGAATACGTGGCGCAGTGCCTGTGCCACGTATTCCTGTGCAGAACGCAGAGCAGAAAGCAGCTTTTCCATGACATCATTTCCGTTCACTGCGAAATCAGTTCCAGGTACAGTAAAGTGGATTCCCCTAATGGACGTCATCAAGTGGTAGACCATCCTGACGGCCCTGTCGCTGGCCATTGACACAGCTTCACGGGTGCGTTGATAGATTTCCAGGCCAGAGATCGTCTTGTCCCATCCGGGCAGGGTAACCGTCGTCTCACTCAAGAATCTCCAAATGGCCTCACAGAACATCTCCATATTCTTCGCACTGCTTTTTAAAACTTGCTTAGCGATGTGTGTTATCTGGTCCTTAACGTCCTCCACGCGGACGGACGTTATGCTGCCAGACACCACGTACAAGTCTTTCCCTTGTACACTGAACCACTGAAGTGCCCTTTGCAGCGTGCTGAAGGAGACAGCAACCTCTTCATAAGCCCTGTCTATGACACTGGAGATGGTGTTCTTCAGCTTCGTCCCACCGCGGTACAGATTAAAGCCAAAGACGTCAGTGTGGTACTTGTTAATGAACTTTACCACAGCCTCGGTTATGAGAGGCACCCTCTCCTTGGACCCTTCTATCACATCGTTGATGAAACTCCAGTTCCAGGTGGTCTGCATATTTAACTTCTCAGAGTTTCTCAGAGTAGCTTTAAAGGTGACAATATCTGTGTCCTTACCAGTTGAGGACTGCAAGATGAGAGAAGGAAAAAGTTAAGATAAGTCATGAAACTTTTACAACAGTGTTAAATGTTAGAGAAATGTTATACTATTTTGGAATCATTGTTGATCAAATGTTTACAAAAAAGTATCCGACCAGACTGAACAGTTTTCCATAAAGATGAGAGGAAGACCGTCGCTGGAGATGTAATCCAACAAAGCCAGCTGACGGTGAAGACACAGATGCAGTGATGCCATCTCTGCGAGAAGCATAGCGCACGTTCACATCAACAAAAGCTGGGATAGTGACGTCCACATGTAGGGTATGGCGAGCCACCCTGAAACATTGAGACACGACTTGAGATCAAATGGGCTCACACTGTAGGATGGACCATCTAAGACTTGCGGTAACAGTCTTACATAGCATTAGCCGAAGATGTCTGACGTTTCATCCTATAAAAATATGGAATAAAAAAAGAACAAACACGGTTCCGGGTAAATGATCCTTTGAAATATCTTTCAGAAATACATGCTATGAGCGTAAGATGCCAAACTAATGAAACCTGACCATGTAATGAAAGCCAATATACACCAGCATAAATGCTGACCTCTGGTTGTGTGCATAGACGTGCTGCCAATCAATCTTAACGTCACTATGAATCAACTGGCCATTCCCATTGAGGCTGAGCACGCCGCTGTCTAATCCAAGGTTAGCGGTTGCTGTAGAGACACATGAGGAAAACAAAACATAACAGAGTTGCACCCTCACCACTGCCCTGTCAATAAGCATGCACTATTATTCTATTTTGTATAGATTTACCTTTTTCATTTAATTGTATGTTTCTAAAATTTATATTCCTGCCTTAGTCAAATGTCAAACAATATAGTATCTTAACCAAATGCTTAAGTTCTTTTTATTTGCATATGTACAATATAAGATGTCCTTGAGTGCTTAGAAAGGCGTCCTGAAATAAAAATGTATTATTATACAAATATTATTATTATTATTATTATTATTATTCTTTAAATGAGTCAAGCTACATAGGCAATATTCATACATTATGGCCAGCCTTACCATCCAGGTCATACTGCAGAAATATAATTGTAGAGGTACAGGTGGACTTCAGTGAGGTGGTGATGTTGGAGTTTTTGTTTTCCACCCTGGCGATTGTTGTTGCATTGTAAATGGGTGAGGAGACCATCAGTGTAGCTGAGAGTGCACCAAATGCCGGTATAAATACACTTGAGGGCAGATACAAGATCATTTCAGGGATTTCCACCTTTTGCTGTGGAATGAGAATGGCTGTAGTTTCAACATTAAACATTTCTTCTAGGCTGATGGTGTCTCTAGTTGATATGGAGATGTCGTATTGTGGAATCTGGAAAGACAGGAAGGATATTGTCCCCTGAATAAACTCTGTGTTAATTGTGTAACTCGGGACAGCCACCGTGATCAATCCCGGCAGCATGATGTCAAAGGCTGAAGTGGTAATTATCTTCGGGATGTTCACATTGTTCAGATCAACCATAAAAGGTTCCACGTGCAACGTGGTGAAAGGCATGTTGAAGGCTGGGACTGGGATTACTGGTGGTAGGGTTATATAAGCAGGCACAGCAGTGTGAACGCTGCACATGGAGCGTTGGATGTCTTTTACCCAAGCAGGCACTGCCAGAGTGATGGCAGGAAAACTGAATGTAATGCCATTTTCAAATATTTTAGATGGTATGGAAAACTCCACTCCATCTGTGCTCTTTGTGTATACAATGATGGAGGTGACATTAAATAATTGCTGCTCGTCAATATTTGATACCTGGCCAAATTTAAGCACATCCCAGAGTGTCTTGTGGTAAACTGGAAGCTTTACAGACTTCAAGAAATCTACATAGCCTTCCACTGATTCAGTCAACTTCATGCATATTTCTGTTTGGTCATTCATCATGAGTAGATCACAAGCATGGACCATAGTGGCCAGTTTCTCTTTACCGTTCCAGGTGAAAGACTGCTTCTCTGATGTGATGGCAAGGTTCATGTCCTGGACAACTTCAATGTGACCCAAACTGCAAGGCTGAGTTGCTTCAATATTTACAGAGGCCTTTAATGTTGTTAGAGGAATAAAATCAAGCACTCCTTTAACAGTATGTTTTCCATTCGTGCTTAAAAGTCCAACATTATTGCTGCTCATGTAATGCACTGTTGCAAACACATGTTGCAGGGTGCCCTCGAGAGCAAAGGTACTTCTCATGACAGCGTCCAGTATAGTGTCGTCTGTGCTTCGCTTTGGTCTCTCCTGCTTCTGATCCACCTTTGAGATCAGGGTGGTCCTCACCGTTGACCGCAGGCCATTACCATTAATGTATAATGTGGCCTCATCATCTACTTCTCCTGCAAAATTGCAGCAGTCCATTATTGATATGTCTGTCTTTCCTTTGGTAGAGATGTCCAATGATATATAGGACGTGAGTGCTTCCAATGCTAGGCTACTTTCAATTAACCCATTGCTTGATGATTTAATCAGTGGCATAGAGAACATGTATTTTACCTTGACCTTGGAGACTATGTTTGGTTTGACCTTGGTGCTTCCAAGGAGCTCTTGATTCATATCTAGATTAAAGAAGGGCAGATTGATCTTTACAAAATTGGCCACAGAAGCATCTATGCTTCTTTTAGTGAGACTAACAGAACAGTCATGGCTTGTCTGCATATTGTTGTGCTCTAAAGACACAATTGTGGCCAGTTTTATTCCCCTTTTACTTGTTAAACTGGTAGTGCCATCAATTTTAACATTCAAAATGTCAAAGACAGATTCTGAAAGAGCTCTAAAACATGCAACAATGTCAGACTGGTTGTAAAGGCCAGCGTTAGCACTCAGGGTGATCATAGTGGACTTGAATGAGATATCACAAGATATGTTGCCCATGGCTGGAATCATTACTTTGTTTTGAATGGAAGGAAGTGTGAAACTGGGCAAGGTCAGTTCGTTTAGCGTTTCTGGTATATGGATAACAGGGAATTCTAGAGATGGCAACAATAGTATATAGGATGGGACAGAAAAGCCCATTGCTGGAACTTTGAAGGATGGTGTATAGACTTCTTTGGGAACAAAATAGCTAAAGGCGGGCAACTCTGCCCTAAAAGCAGAAACTTCAATATTCAGTATTGGTATTTTGTATCCAGGTACAGTAATGATACGAGGAGGTTGACTAGAAGGGTCGATCTTGTGTTTAACATATTGTATCTTGGCTTGGTTGTAAGAATCTTTAAGAAGTGCCACTACTTTGTCTCTGCATTGTTCAAATTTTGTTCGTAGGACGTTGGCATTGTGATTAATTGTACTGTAAATGGGTTCAATATCTAATTCAAAGCTGTGCATGTGAGGGTTTTTATGGTAACTCAATTTGATGTTCATATCAAATGTCTGTTGTGGAGTTGTGAGTAGGGTTCTGAGGCCACCATGTTCCCAGAGGGAGAGTTCCTTGACTTCAGGGGTCTTCATATCTGCGTATGGTATAGTCAGCTCTGGAAATGTGAGGGGAATCATCAGAAAGTCCAGATTAGCTTCTCCATTTGCGGATGCTTGAACTAATATGTCCCATTCATTGTTTTCCATGGTGACATTGTGATTATACTTGTACTGATTGAATCTTGCCAAGGCAGCCCAACATGCACGTTGCAACTGTGAGTTTAGAATTACACCATAGTCGTGTTGCAGAGCCATCTTTCCAGCCAGCTTAAGTGGTAAAGCAACCTTTGAGTTCACTTTGTTTTTAGAATCCAGTAGAAGCTCAAATGGTTGGGCCATGAGCTCCAACGAGTTGGAAATGGATCCACTCAGTCTTCCAATGAGTTCAGCATCATGAGAAACTGTTATTACAGTTTTCAAGTCCCCAGCACAAGCTTCACCATTTAACAGCATGACACTGCTCTTCACAAATGGAAGCACAGTCTCAGATCTTGCTTCAACAATAACATGGCTTAAAATGACTGATTCGGCAGTCAGGGTTTGCTTGATTTTTAGGGCCTTACTGTTAGTTTCTCCTTTAAAAGTTAGCTTGGTGTTTTCAAAATGTACTATGAACTCTAGATTACTCTTATGTGTGCCTTCATCAGTATAATCCTCAATGGACCATTTTCCATTTCCAGTATTTGCGACAGTCACGGATATTATTCCAGAATCCATTTTGGCTGCTAGGTTTTGTGTTATGAATGCCTGACTTGATGTTTCAGGTGTTGGGATATTCAAGGTATGGTTATAGCTTGTATCCATTGTTCCAATGATTCCATCTTTTAGGGTTAGAGTACATTTCTTAATGAAGTTAGCTGTGTAAATTTCAGTTGTGGCATTGACAATGGTAGTAGAAGTTGCCCCTGCAGACGTACCACTTATAGAGAGTGACCCGTCATGAGTAACAGAGAAGGCAATATGGTTAGCTTTTAAACTCTGGGTGAAAAGAAGCCTCTTCATTCTGGGAGCTTCCAGTAGAGCAATGCCATCCAAAGTGTAGTCAAGGATGGGAAAACTTGATTTACCCTGGGATGTCAGGGTGGCTGTGAACTGTGGCGTCTTTAGTGTCATGGTTGAGTTCTCAACTGCTCCGGTGGTTACAAAAGTGTAATAAGGGGAATTCACTCTAAATTCACCATGAAGTTTGCCAAAAAGTGGAATGCAGAAACCACTTGGAAACTCTGGTATTTTGATCTCTGGAATGGGTAGCATTGTGATTTCAAAATCTTCAAGATTTAATTTAGGGATTCTAATGGTAGGGGATATTATTTCTGAAAGGGTTATCTCTGAAAAGCTCAAATCTGGTAGCTCAAAAAGGTAGAAGGTTCTTAGGTCTCCAAAAAGTTCCTCTGGTGTTGGCATTTCAATCTTAAACTCTCTGATGTGATCGATGATTGCAACCATGCATGCTTTCATCTCCTCAAAATCTATGGTGAAGGCAGGTATTGGGTAGAAATCCAGAATGGTAAATTTAGGGACTGAAATTTGAGATGGGATGTTAATCTCATGCAATTTATTGAGGTAGATTGTGAATTTTGGAATTATGAGATCAGTGAAGGGTATGATAAATGAGGAGACCTCAATCTCACAGTTCTGCAGTGTTTCCAGTATTCCATCTGCTGCCTG
This sequence comes from Typhlichthys subterraneus, assembly GCA_027564835.1. NCBI lineage: Eukaryota > Metazoa > Chordata > Actinopteri > Percopsiformes > Amblyopsidae > Typhlichthys > Typhlichthys subterraneus. The sequence goes on from JAODUH010001370.1 coordinate 7,153, forward strand.
ATTGAGCTGGTTAACGATGGTGTGGTCCGTTACCACTTTGCGGATATTGTCTAGCAGGTGGTTAAACTGAGAGATAATATAGGAAATTATGTTGCTGTAGGATTCACTTGCTCTTCCAAGATGAATGTACATTTCCTCTCTGATATCCATGTCAATGATTCTTTGTCTTGCATCTGCGAGAATTTCCTGTACTTTCATTCTGATGTCATTATAGGCTGTTGTGTCAATTACATCATTAAGTTTATTCACAAGCTCAGACAATTTAGTGTTTTTCAGCTTTTCTATGTATTGGTATATTGAATGTTGGATCTCTCTGAAGAAATCCCTAAAGGCTTCAAACTTTTGTACAATCTCATATGTTTTAATCTGCTCATTAATATTGTGTGTTAGTTCGAGAATTTTATTGTTGGCATAATCAACAAATGCATTGTAGTCAAAGTCCTTCAATGACTTCAAAGTTGAAATAATGCTTTTATTCAGCTCATCAATACTTTGCTTAAAGTCAATTGCTTTAAGCCAAGTTGTCACACAATCAATAAAGTGCACAATTTCATCATAGACGTATTGATAGTTTATAGATCTTAAAGTATCAACTAGGGATTGCACTGTCTGTTCAATTTTGAAGTCTTTGACAAGCTCCACTAACTCATCCAATAATTCTTTAAATCGTTCATGGATATTATATCTAACGAGTTGATCTCTAATGTAGAAATACACTGCATTGAGTTTGATGGGTACTTCGTATTCATCAATCCAGTTGACAATGACAGTTTTCATAGAGTCAATCACCTGTGTTATTTCTGAGGAGGGTATTGTATATTTCAGCTGCTTAACATACATAGTCACGTCAATCGAAAGAAAGAAATCCTTTACATCCTGGATAAACCTGTTGACTTCAAAGGCCTCAATGCCCTGTTTAAAATCAGCCATCTTTTCTTTAAAAATTTCCAAGATGTTATACTTTGAATCATGTTCCTGCAGCCATGCATGCCCACTTTTGGCAAGCTTCTGCAAATCTATCTGTCTGACGACATCCTCTACAGCATCAATGGCGTTAAGAAGTGAGCTTTTGATTTGATACGTTTGCTCAAAGGACAGAAGCTCATTTTCAATTTTTGAGAAGAATGTGGTTATGGCATCAGAAAGAGACCCTTTTTCAACAAAGTCATTTAATGTTAGTATAAGGTCTCTAATTTTTGTTGCAATGTCCAACACTGTTATTTCAAATTTCCTTTTGAGATTTTCCATGGCACGTTCCAGGTCATCCATTGTTATAGCAAAATCATTTGTCAAATAAGTTAGCTTTACTTTGATCTCATTCACACTTTTCTCCAAGCCCTCTTCCACCATGAAGTCATGAACTTGCTTTGGTAGCTGATCCAACTTGGCTGTGAATCTACCAATTACCCCATTCATGTCTAAGTAATTGATGAATTGCTGCAGTGATTCCAAGGCATTTACAAGATACGTCTTGAGGTTCTCAAAAGCAACAGGCAAACTGTCAATGAAAGGGATCATAATAATGTGACATTCACTGTGCTTGTCATACTTGAGGAAACCAGACATATTGAATTCTTGAATTTCTGGTTGTGATCCATCACTGCTAGAGCTTAATTTACTGAAAACGTCTGTCAATACCAGTCCAGTAAACTCCACACCAATCTTCTCAGGATTGTTGTAAGCACTGACATCCTGGCTGTAAGAATGGTCGTTCAGTTTAGACCTGGATTTCCATGTCAGAGACTGTTCACTTGGAATCAGGAGGCCATCAAATTTGTTGTCTATATGAGTAGAAGTGTCCCCACTGTCAAGTGCATGTGTTGTTGAAACCCTGTAGTCTTGAGAGTATGCAAAAGCCAGGGGTTGAGCTTTAACCAGCACCCTGCTGTAGAGCTGTGCCGTGTGCTTACCCTGTAGATTAATTTCCCCATCACCATTGACCAGTGTGTCAATGGTAAGGCTGAACGGCAGTGCCATTGTACGTATGCTACTGTGAAAGTGTAGAGGCATAGAATTGATTCGTGCTTCACATTTAGATTTGGAGGAAAAGCCAGCAAACTCAAAGTCACAGTTGTGACTCAAGTGGGCACCCAGTACATTTCCAGATGTGCTAAATGTCATTGCACCAGCCATATCATCATAGCTGATTTCATATGCATGTTTCATCTTCTGGTCTTCTCTAAAGGCTCCTTTTACACTTCCAGTCACATGCATTTTAAGTGGCTCAAATTTCATATGAGCTTCATTGTTGAAATTGCACCAATCATAATAATTCAGATCATTTGTGATATCTAACGAGGTAATGAAGGGCTTCATATCGATTTTGATGTCATGTTTGTATTGAGCGTCTTCACAGATGAAGTTGTTTGTCTTGGATCGGACCGCTAGGGTCCACAGAGAGAGTGTCAGTGTATGGCTGTTTTCTGTACTCATCTGTCTCAGTGATCCCGTCAGGTCACTGGAGATGGTCAGAGCCCTTTGGTTCAATGCCATGTGGAGCGTGTTTTGTGTGCTGGCATCGTGTGCATATCCCTTGAGAACACTATTCAGATATGCTTCACCAGCTGCCACTTTACCCTCAATGTGCAGCTCTCCTCTCCCCTCATCTGCCACTGTTGTGGACTTGGATGACAGTGATGCTCCACTGCTGTCTATAGCCCCAATGAAGGTGTTCTCCAATGTCACCGGGCTGCACTGGATGTTGTTCATTCCAGTGGTGGTCAGTCCCTTTCTGCCAACTGTCAGAGAGGCTTTATGCAATGCCCGGCCTGCACGGAACATGAGGGAACCTTCAGAGTTAACCTCAATCCCATTTGCATTAAGAGATCCTCTTATTAAGGAGTATGCCCTGTTTGTGGCATCATCAGCCTGGGACTCCACTCTGAGAACAGCCATGTGTCTAGACAAGCCAAGCTCTGCTTTGTTGCTGAGCGACGTGCCGAGGGCCTTGGCCACAGCGCTACACTTCAGGGTCAGCTGGGCGTCTTTGTACTTCAGCTCGGCCACGTGCTTCAGAGCGTCATTCTGCACGTTTGTCTTTGACACAATGCTCAGCTCTGAACTGCCAAAGACTCCTTGGATTGTGTTGTGCGTCTGGAAGAGCGGCGAGCTTATGCGCAGGTTGCACTCTCCTCTTCCTTTTCTTTCTGGAAAATGGAGGGCGTATCTATGCGTATAGGAGGTGTTTGTATACAATGAACCCACTTTAACAGACATGTCCAGGGAGCCATCTCCTATTATTTCATCTGAACGGGAGGTTGATTTAGCGGAGTAATAAACAGATGTTTGCAGACCAAGTGGACTAGAAGCTTCAATCTTACAGTTTGCCCTGTAGTTGATCTTGTCTATGTCTGTCATGCTTAGGGTTTCAGTGATGCTAAAGCTTGTATCCACAAGGCTGTGGCTGAAGGTGCTGTTCACCACATTCTTCAAAAAGTCTTCAGGTCTTCCTGACATCATTGCAGTTCCTTAAAAACAAAATGAATAATGTCAATCAGTGAGCAAAAGTGATCTTTATTCACTGATTAGCTCTGCTCTACAGGGAAAACAATCTGTGCTACGATTTTGCTAACCAATCTATAATACATATACAGTATGTAGAATGATCATGTTTCATATTCAGTTTAGTAGTTTACCTTCAAGTTTGTATGACAGCAGACTGAAAGGAGACTGAGCCGTGAATTTGTAATGTGCAATGTATCTGGGGATGTCGACAGTGTTGTTCCCACCAGAGATGGACCCTTCCCAGTTGTACATGTTACTCCTGACGTTGGTTGATGCTTCAGCAAGACCAAGGAGGGGCAACATTAAATCCACAGAACGTGGTATGGTGAAAGAAGGCAAATTGTAGTTCTGTGAAGGAATATGAACACCTAGCTCTGGTAAGTGAACGGGAGGGGTGGACATGATGTCGGGAATGTTAAGCTGCGCTGAGGTTTGGCCTCCCAGTGGCAGAGGAATTGAGATGGCCATCTTGTCTTTGTTGAACTGGTATCTGAATAAACTGTCACTGGTGGACACAAGTTGGAGAAAGTATCAGCATCGTATATAGGTTATACGTTTGTATGTCAAATATTTGAATAAAGGTAAGTCCCCTTCATAATAGACTTACGATTGCAGGAACACTTTCTCTGGCAGACCTGGCAAGCTGAGCTCTGAGATGCTTCTCTTGTTTTGCAGGTTGTTAATATAGGGGATACTTACGGCCAGTTTGTCCAGCCAAATGTTCCCTGCCTGGCAGGAGATGCATGTGCATTATGTCATGGAATCTCAATGAAGTAAATCATGGAATAGCCTAACATCATAGGCTACGGCAGATTGACAAATGATTGTACCTCAATTCCTTTGGTGACAATATGACGCAGTTTCATGTCGGTCTTGGTAACCTTGTGGTCCAGCATGTCATCAATGGCCTGCTGAAGCTTATGGTGGTAGGCCTCCACATTTGGCATCAGCTTCAGAATCTCTGATTTCATGTCGGAATTCACCTCTACCTCCACCTTGTCATCATCTGCAACGATGGCCACCAAACAAACAAAACATTAGCTCTATTTTGCCTCAGCTACACAGGTGGACATGCAGAGCTAGGGGTTCTCTGATGGCTACCATATCTCAGGGTGACTTTTTGCCATGAGGTGGTCTCAGAAAGACTCATGGACGCCTCTAGACCCATGACCACACTCTTGTCCTTCATCAGGTTTGCAGTGAGCGAAGCCTCTGCATTCAGCGAGGGAACAGCCATCTGGACTTCTAGCATGGCGTCCTTCATCTTCTCCAATCTGAGTCACAAACAAAAGTTTCATTGTGAAACAAAATGCATGCAAACCTTTGAAGTCTCTGCTTTGTAGTTTTGCTCTTCCCATGTTCCTCCACCCTCTCCTACTCCCCCCACCCCCACTATATTGCCCCTCCTGGCGGCCGGTCTGCCTTGCCCGAGTATTGAACCACCAGGTGAAGACCAAGGACCGCCTCCTCTCCGCAGCACATCCTCTCTTCGCCCACCTGGCACTCCCCAACACACCTATTTACATTATTGTCGCTACTTAAGCGTTGTTTGTTTCACATTGTGGGTTATTGGCTTATTGAAGAAGCTGTACTGACACTGTTAACTGTCCTCATTATAAAGTTCATGACACGTGTGCTTGTTTTATTTAGAGTTCATATTCGCCTCATCTTTTTGCCGAATCACGTCGTCTCAGATCAAATGTATCAGTTAGCACATGGGTTCATGACACCAGCTATCTCCAGAGATGGTAGAAACAAAACAGCCATAATGTTATTTGATGGTATTATAATATAAGCTGTATAAGGGAATATGACCTTCCTGTCTACATGTGTTTTGTGGATCTAGAGAAGGCGTATGACCGGGTCCCCGGGTGATACTGTGGGAGGTGCTGCGGGAGTATGGGGTGAGGGGTTCCCTTTTAAGGGCAATCCAATCCCTGTATGCCCAATGCGTGAGCTGTGTACGGATTCTCAGCAGTAAGTCGGACTCATTTCAGGTGGGGGTTGGTCTCTGCCAGGGCTGCGCTTTGTCACCAATACTGTTTGTGATGTTCATGGACAGGATATCGAGGCGTAGTCGTGGTGGGGAGGGGTTGCGGTTCGGTAGCCTAAGGATCTCATTGCTGCTTTTTGCAGATGATGTGGTCCTGATGGCATCATCGGCCCGTGACCTCCAGCACTCACTGGATCGGTTCGCAG
>JAODUH010001371.1:0-36082 GCA_027564835.1 Typhlichthys subterraneus
CTCTTATGTGACGTAGTGCTGATGAAGAGGCTGAGACTAGAGACAGTCTCTTATGTGATGTAGTGCTGATGAAGAGGTTGAGACTAGAGACAGTCTCTTATGTGACGTAGTGCTGACGAAGGAAGGGAGACTAGCCATTGACATTCTCCATGTAAACCACACTAACTCTCATTAAAGTCCTGCACTATTTTCAGATGTAACACAAATTCCTTTAATCCCTCTCTCCTCCAACCTCGGTATACCACAGGCGGTGCTCCATTCTGTCCTACCGTTTCTGTGCTCCCCTACACACTAGCAGTATTATTCACAGCACGCTAAACACCGACTGACGCCATTCACAAGGCCAGGCTTTGTTGCCTACGCTGCCCACAGTGAATACAACTCCAGACCTTTTTGTCTGCCTAAGTGGACTCTCAGAAGAAGCACCTCCCCTTTCCAAGGACGTCCAGATTACCTCTGAAAGGCCGGTTGATGTGTGGCTCTGCAGCCATGGAAAAGCAGGAGCCCGGGGGGGGGGGAGAAAGGAGGAGGGTGACAGGGGAATGACCAGGAAGGGAGATTCACTGCTGCTGGGAAGGTGCACCCCCCCACACCACACACACACAACTCCCCTCCCCTCTCTCCCTGTGGACACGCAGTCATGCCATCGGGCGGCGCTTAGCAACCAGTGGGTTTGGCTGATCACAATGTGTATGTGTGTGTGGGGGGAACGGGGGGGAACTGGAACTTTAAAAGACACTACACTAACGATAGTTTGGGGTGTACTTGATTTTTAGACTCAAAGAGTTTAGAAAGTACTGGCCGGCTATGGTTCTCATAGACTCGCAAATTTCTACTGTAGCTGCACATGCTTGCTGTGGACAGTTGTGTTTCAAAGCATCAACAGGGACTTCATGGGGAAACAATATGAGGTTCTGTGGCACTGTAACACAATGGAGGTGGTCCAATTGTGACAAAATGTGATTTGCTCAGGCCAAGACAAATGCTAATTTAACCAAAAAACTACTTCAGAAACAAACGCTGATCGGCCTGGTAGCTAGAAGGAAGTCGTTTGCAGGTTCTTTCATTCAGTGCCATTATAAAACTGGTTTTCCATTAAGATGAACAAGGAAAACAAAGAAAACACACGTGGATTGTCATGTGCTGACATACTGCCCCAGTAAAAGAGTGTAAAGCATGGTTTCCTAATTGCATTGTCAATCTCTTTTGTTGAGCGAGTGTGTTTGTACAGGTAAATCACAGAGACAGCCTCGTCCAAAGCAGCACCGATCGCTCATGATTTGTGATCTCTCCTGTGATATATTCAAGTTGTGTATCATGCATATAGCCACACTGGACCATTGTTTGTCCATATCAGGTAAAACATCACCTCCTTTAGCTGATTTATGTGAGTCATCACATTTGCTCTGCAGTTGAAGCGGTTTTAATTCCACCATTAAACCAGCTCCGCTGTAAGCCAATGATTCACATGAAGCCTTGTAAAAAGGTGCTGACTTAGCACTCCTGGCTGGGAGTATTACAGAATCGTTGCTATTAGCTATTAATCGCCTTGAGAAATTCAACTGTATTAATCATGTCTGCGGGCAACAAAATCCAACAAATCAGAGGAACAATTTGGAGGGTGAAGCCCTTAAACACACTTGAGGAGTGAGGAAGGATGATGATTTATGTACTGGAGGTAAAAAGATATTTTATAGTATTTGTTAGAATTGCACATATGTAAATGTAGGCCTACTGCACTATACAGTATAACTTGAAGACCTTTACAAATTAGCAAATTAATGAATTAATACAGTGTATGGTTACATTATATATATATATATATATAAACATTTAACATTTAGCTATATCTTAGATGGCTTGGCCAAAGATTTACTTTAGCCATAATAGTCTATGTATTTAGGTTGGCTAATCGTTAACAGTAAAACAGTTATAATCAAGTAGCCTAACAATTGTACACGCTACCCCTCCCTGCAATATTTGACAAAAGCACGTAGCCTGCAGGTGCACTGTGCACTAACAAATTAATAACCGGATGGACGTTGATATGTGTAGAAAATATACTGTATGGTAGCGCCTATTAATTAAACGGGTTATAGTACAAGTTTGTATTATGCGACATGGTGTTAAATCCGATTTCCATTCACTAATCTGAACCAATCGCTATGATGACTTGTCTTGCATGCATTAACATAGGTTAAAACAAGATTCATAATGCTCTAAATTAACCTAAATGATCAATTGACAATTGAAAGTGGCAAAATCAGTGCTGGAAGTCAGGGAAGTCATAACATAAATTATTTTGACAGTGACAGTGACCTACAGTAAAATTAATAAATAACTTTTAAGTCAAATAGTTATAGTCTCCTCTATGGTAGAACTTACCATCCACTGTAAAATACAGTATTCCGCCAACAAGGATGAACGCTAGCGGACCCATACTGGCATATTAAACATCCAGGGCTGGCGCGCAAATCCGAGATTTCAATGGAGATAAATGTGTCCAAAATGACAAGACAAATCCTGTGAGTTAGAAAGTTAGTTATATGACCTAGTGACTGACAAAAGCCAGTTTCAGAGTCCAAGAGCGCAGATGATCCATTCTAGAGGATTACGCAGAGCTTGGGGAAGACATATCCAAACCTATAAACCAAAATAAATCACTTGCTATCTTCCTTACTTGTCCTGCGAGTAATTTCTCGCTTTTTCAAAAATGTGTCTCACAAAATTAACGAAATTATATAGATTCAAGAGAAATATGATCGGATACGTAATTTAAAACGTAGTCCTGTCCAAGACAGTGTGTGCGTCCTCGCTTCCTTGAGATGTGTCTCCAGCACCTCGCAAATCTTCGCCGATGTTCTCTCCACACAGTTCAGACAGAAGACTAAATAAGATTTCAGTTCTCCGGCATTTCAGACTGAAATAATTGCTCTATCACAGAGATAATCTGCTAAAAAATGCCCATGTGCTTAGCCTGAGCTAAGGCACAGAAATGTACAGTCAAGTGAATGCGCCGCAAATCAGTCCAACAAACCGTCTCCTCTCTGATTGTTGGGTTTCAACAGCGCTAACACAGGAGCCCACGGTCTATGCGTACTCCGCACAGCCGCAGCCCCGACTGACACACTTGCACACGCATAGGCTACACACGCACGCCAGGATAGGCAGGCAGATACAGCTGCAAGTATAGGAACTGCGAAAAGATCGGAAGTCGAACTTGTCATTTCGGCCTTAGACCAAGGCACACCAAAGAACCAGAACCAGGGGTAATAATACACCAATACATATATACCAACATATATTATAGACTATATGCAGCCGCATAAATTGGCGTATATGTTTGTAAAATAATAGTCTATATCATTGTTGCTTCCAGGTATATCGATAAAAAACTATAACCCGTTCAATTACAAATTAATAAAATAAATATGCAAAATCAAATAAATATGCAAAACAAATAAATTCCCATGGTGATTTATTTGTTTTATTTATACACATGAGCTGAGAGTAGTTGATTAAGTAATATATCATTAGTAATTTGATTAATAATAATAATAATAATAATTATTATTATTATTATTATTATTATTATTATTAGTGGTAGTAGTACAGGTATTATAATTATTATAAACTGTATTTATGTATTTTTTTGCATATTGCTTTTTATGCAAGGTTGCAGCTTACAGTTGAAGAAAATAAAATAATGTGAAATGATAGCCTATTTAACCTGTAGCATACATTGGTAAATGTATATGGTTGAAGGTGTCGCCAATTTGAAAAATGTTGCATTCATTGGGGAATTATGTAAATCACAATTTCCCATTACATGGTGTGAAGTGCCTTTTAAAAATTTCAGAAATGTTCAGCACTAGTGCAAAGAAAGTTATGTTTCTAGTCAGCCTAACCCTATAATACTGCTTACATATTTAGGCTTTCTATAGCCACCTTATTAGAGAAAGCTATGAGCTGTGAGCTCCCCCTACTGGTAGAAAGCATAACAACTTTAAGATCAACTGGATGACAGAATATACTTATAAGATGATTCTGTGATAGAGATACAACCAACACAGCCATAAGATGATACAATATTTGGCGAGATAACAAAAAATGCCAGTAGATGACATTTGTCCTTTATTGAAATAGATGTTAAAGATAATTTTTAACCTTATGAGAGAAAACAAATATTAAATGCAACATTCTATTAACAGCCTATATCATTTCATAACAAAAATAAGAGAAATATAATGTTATTGAGAGAATATGTATAATACCAAACTGTGCATCCAGGAAATAAATACATGCTATGACCGGCTATCTGTGTAAACTAGCAAGTTTACACAGATAGCCGGTCTTTTTGAACCTAAGCAGACAGCACACCGCCAGGATAACACATACAAGTTGAATGACTCATTTTACATCAAAGAAATCCATTGAACGAAGCTCTCAAAAATAGTACACAGCATTTGCCCTGAAGCTGTTGTATACTCTCTGAAGATATACTGTATATGCTACAGTTCCATACGATCGCAATAAAAGCACAGAGCTAAAAACCATGACAAGACCACTTTCAGTATACTGTAAGGGGACCACTTATATTGCCTGTAATAATACCTTTGACTGCATGTGCTTTGTTTGTTTGTCAAGCCACATGTTACAACTTGCCCTGTGAAGGAAATACTGGCAACAGCAACATGTTGTAAGTTTGCTAGCATGCCCCAAATGTCAGGTGGCTAGATACAGCCATTTGTCTTCATATTTTAATATGTTTGTGAGCTGCATGCAAATGATCTACTATCACCACCGCCTCTACTTGTCCTAGATTATACAAACGCTTGCACTCACATAAAACACACAGACAGAGAGAGAGAGAGAGAGAGAGAGAGAGAGAGAGAGAGAGAGAGAGAGAAAAGGGGAGATATATATGTATTGTGTCATCAGTGTTGCTGCAGGTTCAAGAGAAATAAAAGGGGGAAAAAAGGGAATTGGATAAAGGTCATTCACTAAGAATAAAAGCCCCCTTCAAACATAAATAATGAAGTGTATGGCTTCATTGATGGAAAAGTAGACTGCAATTCGCTTTCGTGCCCTGCATTTTACTCTGTGCGCTCCATCAGAACACTGTGTCACTATGGGCAAGAAGGACTATGAAGCTCTCTCGGTTTGGAAATATGGTCTGAAAGTGGATTTATTTTAATTAAAATGGAGGTACTGTTTACTCAGGGCAAGGCATGTTACATCAAATAAGACTGCAATGCTAAGCCAGGGATTGATAATGCATGGACACTGTAATAAGAGCTTATCCTTCATTTCACTAAAGGAGGAACATCTGAAATATTTAATTAATGCAACAGGCAATATTAATGACAAACATTATGATTTCTCGGTTGACTGAATGACTACTTATTTTTCAGATAAGAAAAACTATGTGCATGGAGATAACAATACCAGAGAAGGGTAACATCTGTGAAATTGCAGTGATTTGGAATGCCGAGCTTGCACCTGTTATAATTAACTGAGATGAAACCCCAGCGTTATAAATAAAAATGGGGGACAGGAAATTCTTTGCATGCAATTATTTTCTCTTTTTTATGGACTCATAATGATAACATGTAACTAAGATCTGCTGAAATAGGCAATTTGTCTTAACCCCAACAAACTCAATTACTGTCACGTTTTTTGTGCAATTACGTGTTTTAAATTAAATCAAAACTAATAATCAATCAGATAATCTTCTCTTATTGCGCTTTAGACCATCTGGTCACCAGTGGTGGGGATGGAGTGGAACCATTTATTATGAAGGTTGTTTGTCTTGACTCACATCCATCCTCATCCACTTCTCAAATGACTTAGTTTGAGAAGATGATTTCCAAAACCATTCAACATTTATAGCAAGATAGATTTACTCTAAACATGTGGCATTAAGTAAACACTGCACCTGCAGCATTAATGCACATCTAGAGCCCAGATTGGATAAAACTCACAAGGCATGCCACCCAGCATGCGTGTGGTTGATGGATTGGTATCTCCGGTTAATTCCGGGGACATTATTTAACAAATGGACAAAACAATTGTCCAATGCAGTTAACATGCATGGTTTCAAGCTATCATTTGCTAGCATATATGCATGCACAGTGTTGAATGACACAACGGGGAAACAGTTCTGAAGATAACTAAGCGTTAGGACCTTGATTGTTTCTAGAAGTATGGTGATGATTGTGACAGGCAAAAGTGCTCGATCATAACACACACACACACATACGCGCGCACAAAAAAAAAAAAAATTCAATGGGACTAATCATAAAAAGAGCCTGTTTTTTTTGGTAATGGGTTTATATTGTGCTCCTCCTGAGCAACAGCCCTTGCCACCGATCAATACGCTATAAAATGTACTGTACATACAGTAGTGTGCAAGGTTTACAAAATCCTCCTTTAAAAGTGGAAAGCAACACACCCATTAAACGTATAGTCAGTGATTGTAAGCTAACAGTTTTTCTGAGAATATTTCCTCATTGTCTGCTAGCTGCCCATTCTGTGTGTGTGCTGAAAATAATAATCTGGTGTTTCTACAAAGTAGTGCAGACACACAACAACTTTACTTTCCTAGTCTTTGCAAAATGTTTACAATGTGTGGAGCAAGGCTTCTGAGGGAGCACCTATGGCTTTGAAGGGAGATGTGTTTTTGTTTAGATCGAGTCCACATGTCAACAAGCGTTCTCTAGAATGACTGTCTCAACCTGTAAAAGTGTAAAGCCACACACCCCTTAACCACCCAGTTGCTACGGTAATGACGGAGGAGATACAGTCTTATATAGTGACCCAGTTCTGGGGAAGCAGTGCCTCATTGAAGCAGCACTGCATTTGTTTCCTGGCTACAGAGGAAAGATGCAAAAACCCATTGCAGATCAATCAAGGGCGTGTTCAACAGCCGCACTGGCACGGAACCGACAATACATGCTGCAGTATAAACGATCAGTTCATTTCAAACACAAGCCGTGACTCACAGAGAGTTGTGAGGAAGGGAGGGTGGGGGGAGGGGAGGGGGGGGGCTGCGTAAACATGTAGGCTCAGCAATGCTGCATTTTCCAACATGTCTGGTGGAAAGAGAGTAAAGCGTTTTTAATTGTGGGCCAGGTCAGCGGTTCAGGTGGCGACATCACTCTCCATCGCATCAGATTGGTATTTGGGGAGCGCTCAGCCAGACATCTTTCATGACAGAGTATCCCCTTACTGGGTGCTAGGCCTCCACCCAGCCATGATTAGGAGCCAGTGGTTGGGGAGGGGTGGGCCAGTTGTGTGGAGGAAATGCTTGGGGGGCAGTGGGGGGTACGGGGCGTGATTAATGTAGATGTCAGAAGCAGCGCTGCCTTCCCCCACAACCCCCACAACCCCCTGCTGCATCCATAATGACACCTGGGGAAGGGTCTACCTGTGGCCATGCAGGCTCCCACAGCAGGGCATGGTTCTGCCCCGAGACGCTGCCCTGGCAGCAGCCTTTGAGATCAGACCGTATTAACAGGCCCCAGATCAGATCCATATTAACAGGCCCTAGCCTCTTCTGTTTATCAGCACTACGTCACATCAGCAACTCATGCTGAACGTCTGATACATAGACCCCTGTAAGCGTGTCAGCACTATCAGGAAGTGAGGTAGTACATTTTCATTGGCTGTTGGCATTGTCACTCACAATACGTAAATCTGGGTTGACACTAGTGGTGATTAAACATGTTCTTTAAATATCTCTAGCCTAATTATTTACCAGATTTTTACAAGGCCTGCAAATATCCAGACTCATGTTGTGTAGTTTCCCAATGTCCGATTTGGTCAATGAGTTATGTAGTTGGTAGTCAATCACAATAGGCCTACCACAGCTGTCAAGTGGTGTGACGCTGTCAGCCAAGGCTATGTCCCAGACTTTACACAAGGCTGGCTCTGTGAGACGTAACTCCACTCACTGTGATACTCCCTGAGAGGGGTTTAAACAGGAGGTCTGAACAGACATCCAGGCAGCCAGGCAGACAGACAGACAGAGAGACGTATGGAGGACGAGACACCTGAGCTCTGTGTGGAGAGAGGGCCCTATCAGTGGCACAAGGACTGTATGAAATGCATCGCCATGACTTCTTGGAGTGAGAGAATGGAAGTGCTCTATCTAACGCTGCAAGCATGTATACCATAACATTCAGCTTTATAGGGAGTTGTGTTTTGGCATTTTAAGGAACATTTGAAAGTGTTTTGAATCTGGTTTTATTGTTCTTAATAAAAAGGTAAATTTAGCAAATGTAATCTAATACATTTTGTTTGTTTTTGTAAAATTCTGCGAATATCTACCAACAGTATGCTAGCTGCTTGTTCTGTGTGTGTGCTGAAAAACAGAATCTGGTGCTACATAGTAAATGAAACAAACAAAGTGGTGCAGATCACACCGCACAACACTATCACAGCCTTGGAAATGTGTTTCTAATGTGTGGGGCAAAGCTTCTGAGGGAGCACCCTATGGCATTGTGAAGGGAGTGGTATTTTATTTTATTTTAGTTCAAACATAAACAAGTGTCTGCAGAATGACTGACTATACCTTCAAATGTGCATTGATGTTCAATGGTGTAAATATTGTTCTACTTCTCAAATAGTTTCATATTTTGCAAAACCCCCTTATATGAACAAGGAGGTCATAAACTCTGAAACTTGCTTTTTGGGGTCAGCATCACACAACAGACCACCAGAATAAGGTCAACATCTACAGTACATGTTTAGATCTAAACATGTTTAGATCTTGACCCTATAAAATCCACCTGTGGTTTAGACCAGAGCCATGGAAATAACAGAGTTGCTTCATCTTAATTTTTTCACAGCAACAGAGCCTCAAAATAGTTCCCGGAAGTTAGCCTAAATACTAAAAGTACATGTATAAATTCTATTTTAAATCTAAATCGGTGCATAAACAACTAATTACCAAAAAACAAAGTTACATAAATGTATATATATATATATATATATATATATATATATATTAAAATTGACCACCAAGCACTTCCAGGGAACTATTGTGCCATAGGTTTAGCCTCCATGAACCATGTGACCGTTGACAATTTCGAACTTCCGTTGGCGTAACTGTTATTTTCATGGCTTTGGTTTAGACATGTGGTTTAGATACGGTCATATTTTGATGTTGACCATGTTATTTTATGTTTCATGCAATGAGTTTACAACTTGAGGGTAGGGTTTATGTTTGGACATACTGTACATATAATGACAAACTCTAAACATAGCAAAGCTATGACAATTCCATATAAAATAGTTATGTCATTTACAGTGCAGTATAGCCTACTCCAGTTTAGTTAAATGTAAGCTCAATAAACTAAATATTGGAAGATAAATCCCAATAAATGTTTTAATGGTATTTATCTCATTTCAAATATGTACAGTAGCAATACCATGAAAAGTACCATGAAGTGTTTTGACCAGCACATCCACATGTTCTACCCTAGTGATTGCGAAGTGACACATTATTGTTATACTATATCAACAAGCAATGGAGAGTAGTATAACTGAACTGCATATGAAAATAGTTATTATTTTAACTATACAGCACGTCCAAGAGAAACAAATGTGATTATTTCACATCTGAAGAGCTACTGTAATTATCAGGGCTGCTTCTAGAACCAAGCAAAGCATGCAAACATAACATCTGTCTGTGTGAAACGTGGGTTCACTGTTTCAAGATTTCAACATCAGCTGCCATATTACTTTACTGACCTACAACTGCAGTGCAGGCCTAAACCAGTCTTGATAGTTTCCATACATATACAGAAACCATGACAGTTATGGCATATAATTTACTCAAAGCAAAGGTATTTGAGAAATGTAACTTTATTTATTAGACAGTGTTTCCTGTGGAGTTGAATTGACTCAATGGTTGAATGGGGAAGCAATACTGTATATGACAGTGAAAGGGAAACCATGTGTTATAATGTAATGCTCTTATAATGTTAATTTAAATACACTATAGTTAGTAGATATATAGATGAAATGATGATGACTAAGATACTATTAACTGTTCTATGTATATAATTAATGTATATGAAATAATCCTACTATGGTGTTGAATATAAGTGTAGTGTACACTTCTCTAAATGTGTCTGGGCCCTCCAATGGTTTTGGTTGAAAACTCCATCTTCCCCTCGTACTCCTCCCACAAGAATACAAAAGTATCAACATACAATACTGCTTTCATACAGGATCACATCTGCACAGCTCATCAATGTCAGCAGGCATTCCCTGGCTTGCTTTAAGAAAAGCGGGTTTCCCAAACGTTTTAATAACGTCCCACCATGGCCCTAATGAGAGGCACAGACATGGCCTGTTTGATGAAGTTGCTCCACTACAGTACACCTGTGGAGCAAGAGGAGGAAGGCGCTAGACTTAGAGCCTCTGGCTCCTGTTAATGACGGCGGGAATGGGGCAATAACTCACACCTGACTTCAGAAGAAATTCCCCCAAGATCAACAACATCTGCACTATCTGTCACTGCAGGTATTTTTTGGAACATCTTCCAGATAAGAAAGTCGTGTTAGTACTGTAGACCTCTGCTTGTGTGTATCTGCATAAACAAAACATAAAACATAAACACACAGACACAATACAGGCTTTATTTACTGTTAGATAAACGGACACTTGGTTTGTGTCGTTTTGGTTTGAAAGCCAGATAGACAGATATCCTCCCCACATCAAATTGCTCTCTACTCATTCTCCTACAGCTCTCACAGTCTCACACTGTTCTCTATCCCTCCCCAGTTTTTTAGGCGCACAAAGGATGAATAAATGTTTCCCACAAAAGCAAAACTTTGCTGGACTTTATCCAGCTGTTCATTCTAGCTTTCAGTGGATATCCCTAGCAGCTGTTATGTCCCAATGCATTAAGACCCTCCTGTAACCGCACCCCACCTCACAACTGTAAAAATATATTAAAGAACACTATGATCTAATCTATACAGGTGTCGGAAATCCGAACTAATCCACACAGGATTATCTGTCATTTTGTCTCCTATCATTCTTCTATCTATGTAAAATCTCTCACAGTGTATTTTTCTACAATTCCCGATATGTGTCATTTGTGGAAGTGAACGTCCAGTCAGTGCTGTGACTGCTGTGACTCACAGCTCTTCCCATGCAGCACCTCCTCTCTCAGCTGTCATGCTCTAGCCGACCAGGGCACACATAGATAACAGGCTGCTGGCTGCTGTCCTGACAGGCTGTGGTATCAACAGCTCGCCACTGCTAATGAGTGAGCAGTGAATAGTTCAGCTCTGACTCGCTCAGAGGGGAGGACAGGAGTGTCTCTACCAGACCTTATCAGTTTGGACAGTGACCTTCCTCCTCGAGCCTCCTGTTCATACCTCAAGATACAGCACAGACATCACTGGAGGAGCTCTTGGCACATCCCACCGACACTCTGTGTCAGTGGCTGAGACAGAGGCCAAGGACAGGCTTCGAGACAGACATAGTGGGAAAGGCAAAAGGGCCTACTCCTGGAACCAGTTTCCCAGACAAGAATTAAGACATTATTTCTTGTCTAAAATCTAAATAGTACTCTAATAAAATACTACTGCTAGACTTGATGCTCTTATTATTTAGAGTGAAACAAAACTTGTAGAAGCATAATGACTCATATTGTCTGTAAGTAAATCTGGACCACTGCAATATGCTAATCTTAAAAGCTCTCTTCAATGACTGTGTTTAAGTGTATGCAGGCTATTGCAATAGTTTGTATATTGTGTGTGAAATGCAAATGCATTTGTTTTGAATCTGTATACACTGTATGAAATTGTGTTAATCATAGTTAATATTCACAATCACAACATCCAGGGCAATAGTGATAATTATAAAACAGTTAGTTTAGACCAATGATTTGATTGGACAAGAGGCATTCCATGAGTGCCAATATTTCAGTCTAACGCACTGGGACTTTTAACTATCCATGTATCACTCCACTTTACCAGTGTTCTTCTAATAACGGCTACTAATTCAAAAAACAACAAACTTGTTTTTGTACTTCTTCAGTACCTGCGGCTTCGTACCTATGACGAAATCACTCAGCCTAACGCGCTCCCTCTCGTGTGTTATTGCTTAATTATAGTTATATACCATGCTGCCCTTGCACCCATGCATGCACCCACACACACGTGTGGCGGTGGTCCTCTGCTACGGCCAATAGAAACACACCGTTCCTTCAAGCACAAGGGCCGCTACTGTATTTCTTTCATTTTAGTTTTAGGCAGATAATAGATATGCCACATTTTACAGTTACTTGGAGCAGCAGTCACAAACGAACCCACGCACATTGAAATAATTCAGTTGAACTGAAAGCCATTACACATGTCCTTGTAGTTGAGAAGTGAACATATCTTTTTATTAAGCTTGAGTTGCACTGCACATTTTTGCAAATAGCATATAAACATGTATTCATTCAAACATCAATTAATTCTTATTAAGTATCTCAACCATTATGAATAAACAATATTCATAGAGTTTTGTTTTTGTGTGTGCGTGTGCATGTGTGTGTGTTGCTAACAAGATTGTTGATAGTACATTTCTTTTTCATAAGAACAAAAATGCATTGCATAATAACAGCAGCCAAGGACATACTGAACCTTCAGAGCACCAAATCAGGCACCATATCACCTTTTCGTTGACATGTTCATGCTAGTGTGAGCTACTGTATGTGTCCATGAGTTACATTTTGATGAGCTTGTGCTGCTACACAAATCAACAAAGACTTTCTGAGCTTGTCATTTAGAGTACAAGCAGATTATGACTGGGCAGCTAAAGCTAGTATAAATCCCAATTTATAAATGATCTGACAGGTCAGTTTAACGGTTTGTGGCTCATTTATATTTCTATGCTTACATTGTAAATTCTAGCAAGCAATTTCTATCTAATGTAGTGACGGCAAACTACATTTTTAATGTTTATAATAAGAAATACTAAAAACTGTTTTAGACTCACAAGTAAAATTACAAAGGCATTATTCTGGATAGTGATGTCCGTGAAAAAATGTAATTAAGTTTTCTGCACTTTAAACCTTGAAGCCTCTGTTTGGTGAAGATTCTCTATGGAAGTGGCTGATGGTCAATAAACAGCATCTAGGGAGCATAAGATAGTCCAGTCGATGGTCATAAACCTCAGAAACCTTCTACTTTGCTCTAAAAGGAGTTGTAATGAGAGACGGGGAACGAGTTAGAATGCCTTAGAGTAGAGTCAGTAGAACATGATTTCCATAGCTACAATTGAAGACATCCTCACCATGGAATTCCAATAGCAGCTACATTTGTTGAAAACACACAGATATGTGCTGGAGAATATGTAATGAGTCTCCTGCACAGTTCTGAATCATCTATCAGGAAAAAGGAGTAGATGTTAATATGGCATGGATTAACACTCAATATCACTAATCGTTCAGTCTTCAATCATTTATATACAGTATGCAATATGTGGTTGTTTCCTGTGGAAGGCTGTGATGTTGATGTATCTGTTGTTGTTTGTTAATTAAAAGTAAACTGATGGCTCAAACGAAAATGCTAAAATACTGTAACCATACCGACAAGATAGCCTAACACTCTGTTGTAACTAATGCTTGAAACAATAGGCCTAAGTGTTACGAATACATTATTTTCTTTATTTTATGCATGCCGTGTAGCATGTTGTCTTTTTCCTGGTCTTTATAGGCTACTTTGCACCCTGCTTATTATCAGAACAAAGTCGTCATTACCCTCTCAACTGTGCACTCAATATTGGAAAGGAGCCCAGAAATAAACTACTTCTACTGCTCCTCTCCCCCAACATCGAGACCATATCAGCCCCCATGTTCTTGACGCCAGTGTGGGTTGGCTGCAGTCATGAGCAGGAAAACTATATTCCACCCAAAGAATGTCAAATTGTCTGCTATGTCCTTCACCTACAGAACCACCAGGTGATGTTGGGGTAGGGGGGAGAATTAGCCCTAATATTAAAATATGCAACCCCTGTGGTCTAGGATGGGTTGTCTGTATTAGTGAGCATCTGTTGTCTCCTGCTGCCATAGTTAAACAAGACTAAGTTATTTGTTTTGGACATCATATATTAATACTCTGTAGAGATAGAAGTGGAACGGACAGAAAAGTTATCATATTTTTTGTTTAGATATGCATTGACAACCACACCAACGCATGAAGGTACAAAATGCAATTTACTTTCAGCTGCTATGGGCAAAAGAGTGTGATGTCAGAGGATCAAATGAAAATATTCATATTTGTATTTTAATACAGAAGAAAATGTCTCACAAATAATGAGTGCCTGGCCAACAAAATAAAACAGACAAAATGGAAATTGAGTGGTATTCCCTTTTAAATAGACAGCCACACCCAGGAATGTTGAGTGCTAAAGAAAAAAATCAATTGATGGGAATACACAACGGATTTCCCACCTAAATTGTCCCCGGAATGGAACGTGATTTAGAGCCTCCAGTCAGTCTCTTCCCAATGATACATTAGGGCGCCCCGACCTGACGCCAGACTGAGGGCACCCTGATCCCGCTGGGAAAGACAACCGTCTCGTCACCGGAGAGCCCTAGTCACCCCAACGGCCATTACTGTCCCATTTGAACCCACAATAAGGCCCAGTGGCAAAGCCGGACATAGTGATTCACATTAGTTACTGTCATAGACACACACATGCATACGCACACAGCGATTGATGCCATTTATCAGGCATGCAGTAATGGCACCACTGCCTTAACCACAGCAGCACAGCGGTTCACAACACCTTCCAGGTGTAACCTGACACCGAAGGATGAGGGCAAAACATGACAAGGAGTCCACAGTGGTCAAGTGCCTCTTCCCCCCGCGCTCACCCATGACCTATGACACTTCTGTTCCTGCACGCGCACACACACACACACGCACACACACTCGCGCACGCCCTGGGCTGAACAAATTACACAGACCGTATGGATCCTCATTGCCTGTTCGGGGCTCCAATCAAAGGGGGCTTGCACCTCTGACATTGTCCGGGGGTGGAGTGGGTGAAAATGCCCCTCCCCTCCCCGGCTACAGCCCTCACACCCTAGCCTCATCGCCTCACACTCTAATTGGTGTGCCTCATAAGTAATCACTACGGCAACAAATCCAGTTAACGACAGAGGTGTATTGATCCCAGGCATGCAGGCGGGCGGTCCCTGGGTACGGCAATAGGGGGAGCGCGGGGAGAGGGGGCTTTTCAAACCCGAGGGACGGGCCTGGCCTAATAAAGAACAGGTCTCTGTGACTAAATAAAACAGCAAAGAAGAGGGTCAAAGCTGATACAATTACTGCTCTGCAAGCCTGACCCTGTGTGGAGGAACAATGGAGCGCCGGATGGCAATGGAGGCAGGGGGCGCCGGAGAGGGAGAGCCTGTTCAATTTGCTCCATTAATGAGCGCTGAAGAAGCACTTTGCTGTTGTCCCAGCAGAGCCATTACGGGCCCTGTGACAATGCACACTGCGCCGCATAACATGGCAGACGGCATTGGATATTAAGCCAAATGGACATCTCGCTATTGTCAATACACAAAAGGTGGTTCAAAAACCACCATGTTATCAATACACAGGGCTGTGTTGGACTCTGCAGGGGCTTCTGCAAATATCCACTTCACATTGTTTGATGTGCCTACTGTTGTCAACTCTAAGCTGGGATGAAGCTTTCAGTGAAGAGATTGTACAGCATGGGATATCTTGCTTGTGGCAAACAGTATGCCTAACAAGCATTTGGAAACATTACACAAACCCGTTGTAATGCAGCAATGAGTTTGAGCAATTTCTTCCTGTGGAACTTAAAATGTAAACATTAGTGTTGATGAGTGAATGGGGTCAAACTTAATGATGCTGGCTTACATTTATTAGATTTTTTCGAACTACAGCCATGGATAGTTCAAACATCCACTCTGTAGGTGGAAGTATATATCAAAGTTGCAAGCAATGATTAAAGGGTCTCATTTGTCTTTGTTCAAAACTAAACAGCAGTGACTTTGTTGTGTACTCTGGCAAACCCTCAACTTAAAACGAATATTGTTCCAAGAATGTCTTGTTCAGTGTTCTAAGCCTGTTACGAGACTCTCTCTCCGTCTCTCGCTATAGAGTCTGCAATTAAGATACTGTATGTGTTGTTGCACTAGTAGTAGTATATTTTCAAACAGTGTTTTTTGACAGCCTCAAAGCTGTTCTCTTCTTAATGGGAAAATAAATCGGAGATTGTTTTGCAGCTGTTAGAGAAACCATGATGTTTTGGTTTCAAACACGACGACACACTTGAACACTTCATGTGTAGTAGCAAATTGGGGCCATTTGTGGGACAAAATGTCAGATTTTCTCTCATCTATATTTCAACTTTTTAAATGGAATCAAGTGAGAGATGGTTCTACGTGTACTACACAATGTACACACAGAGCTGGGATCATGCACAGCCATAATGTGGACACATCTGGTCTAATTACAATCAGATTCTGATTACCTTGTTTTTACACACTACACCCAAGTCAGCGCCAGGCGTTGTTTGGCAAGTCCCCCACGCCGACCAATCACGCGCCACCCCTTCTCCTGTCGTACTCGCGCTACGCCCCCCAAACTCTGACAGCTGCTATGGTTTCCAGCGCTTCTCCTGAGCCGTCTCCAGATTTGCTGGCATGAAAGACACCCTCCCGATGCACCGCAGCACAATGAGGCATTTCAGGGGATTCAGACTCTTGTGCAGGTTGGTGATTAGCAGATGTTTCAAGGACAACCAACCCCCCTTCCCCCCAATATCCACCGTCTCAACCAGGATAAAATGTCTTATGGTGTCTCTTCCATAGATAATATGAGCTGGAAACCAGGGGAGCAACATCCCGCATTATCCTCCTTAATAAATCAATGCTTCACTGTATTGCTCAAATAAGTTGAGGTTGAGGAACTTAAAAAAAATGGCTGATGAACCAGAGCCATGGAAAGAACAGTTACGCCATCTCCGTTCACTCCAATTAACCGTTTTTTGGTGCAATGGCGGATCGTGGGGCCTCTAAATAGTTCCCGGAAGTTAGCCTAAATACTAAAAGTAACTTGTACATTTATATATAGTTATATATCTGCAAACATATATATTCAAAATGCCCACCAAGCACTTCCGGGAACTATTTTATCCTCTCCATGAACCCTATGTGACTGTTGACAATTTCAAACTTCCGTTGGCGTAACTCTGTTTATTTCCATGGCTCTGGTTCTTCTAAAAAGGTTAAAAGTAGATCTTCCTACATCTTATTCATGTCATAAATATCACATGCCATGATATGAATTATTCTTTCACCTTGCACCAGAAGCAAACACAGCGTCGGTGCCTTTGTGTTTGTGCTCCAGCACACGTCTGCACTCAGAAGACATATACAGTGTACAGTACACAAAGAACAGTAGGTTTGTGTGTTTTTGTCATCATGTTTTGCCCTAGTTACAATATATTTGTTACTTTGTTTTACTTTGTTTTCACAAAATAAAACAACAGCTGGAAAATACAACAGCATTAAAATATGCAACAGCAACTCATGAATGAATTCCCCTTGATGTTAAATTATACATTGAAATATGAAAACCCTGTAGCTGAAATAAATTAACAAAGTCACAATACACAACAGTAGGACTAAATATTGCATGAAACAAATGATCCTTACAAAACAACCTGGAGACATCCACAACGCTCCCATTCCCGGGCGTTGTCCTTTTCGACCTGCAGCTGTGTCTCAGTCTGCTGGGAGGTGAACCAAATAAGTGTGTGGCCACACGGCCTTGGGTCAACAACATTATTTGGGTTTTACTACAGTGGCTATGGCTCCGCTGTGCAACGCTGCTGGCCTTCAGACTTTACTGTCTGCTATTACGGTCCAACACATAAAAAGGAAAAGGTCATTTTGGCTCTTAAAGCACATGGTTGACACAGTAAAGGCAGGGAGAGGCTGAGAGTGAGAGAAATAAAGGGAAGAAACATATATACAGTATATACTGTATGTGCTAAATATTAGTGTTTGCCGACATACTGTACTGCACGTGTGGTCTATACTGTAACCGCACTGCAGATGTATTTGATTGTGCATTGGTTTGTTTCATTTGTCAGTCTGGACGAATCTGGAACACAAGAGCTTATTGAATTTCCTGTATGGCTCACACTGTTTAATGGCTATTATCTTGAAAATTCCACATTAGGTGGGATTTGAAGCCCCTGCTCACCCGCAATGGCAGTCCACTATCTTTAAAGATCAAACTGAGGATGCGAAAGAATGCATGTCGGGGTCAAAAGGGACCAGATCGTGCTCAGCGGTTTGAGCTTGGCTTAATGATTTCCCTGAGTTTGTGTCATCCCAATACCTGGAGAAAAAAGGCTCTGTTTTAATAGGCCCTTGTTCTGAAACTACCTATTGATTTTCACTGTTGCAGGCTGTGGGGTAGTGACCTGCGCCGCTTCCTGGCTTCAACAAAAGCTAAATTGAGCCATTTAGAAGCTGGCTCTGTCTTTAGAGACCCCGGCTCAACAGACTTCCCCAGCCAATTTATTTCCATCAGGTGGAACTTTTCTCTATGCTCCTGCTCCTTGAAATTGCGGAGGACGATTTCCTGTTTCCTTCCACAAGCTTCCACGGAATTTAGGTGTCTTGTTGTTGGTCGATTACAGGTCAATGTCAAACTGAGCAATTTTGCTCAATGCAAAATCAAGTAGGTATACAATGATTGGATTCTTGATTGAAAAATAAATATATGCAGTGCATAATACTTTTTGTTGTACTGTGTGAGTGCTTTTTTCTTTATTCACTACAACCTATCAAATACCAGAGCTGATGGCAATCACGTACGGTTTCTTTAAAAAATGCACTTTGTACTCTTTTGTTGTTTGTGCCTGCACTGAAGCTGGAACAGGGGAACAGTACAGCATTGATGTGTACATCCATTGCTGAACCTATAGGGACCCTTTCTGACACAAATGCTGACATGCTGACATGACAGCAAAGAGAAGTAGGAAAAATGTACTTTCCACATGCGCACAAACACACACACACACACACGCACTTGTGGGTTAAACGAAAGTGTACAGTAGCTGCTGCAGTGATTATTGGAGCCACTGTAACATTGCCCCACAGCTAGCCAAACATTTTCAGTATGTGGATAACTGTAAGAGCGTCAACAGCTGTTTAGACAGCAACTTTTATTCGCTGTTCTCAAGTATTGCCATTAAATGTAAACTCCTCGATTGCATTATGGCAGTGGGAACTGTAGGGGGAGGAGTAGAGAGCCACTCATGACTCAGATGTGGGAGGGGTCATATTCTCCCCCTGATTCAAACCAATGCTAATTTTAACAGCAAGGCACACAATGAGAAATGGCCCTTTAAATGCAAAACTTTGAGTGAACACTAGACCATTTGGACCTCACCAAATACTAAGCACATTTATAATAGCCTCTGCATCAAACAGTACAGTCAATACATTATCTACAAAATAACAGCATGCATACTATACAGCAGGGCTATTCAATTGCAAGTTCAAGGGTCCCAGATTTTAACAAGAGAAACTGTAGGTGGGCCACATATTTTCGGCAATTATTTATGTGAGCGTCTACGAGAGCGAGACAATGAGATCTTGGTTAATGTTCAATGTGTCAAGTCAATGGCGAAGGTTTTCTATAGAATTATAGGATGCCGCTAATTCCAAGTGTCTCTGGCGTATGGACTTTTGCACAATAAAATAGTAGCCACGCCCACATGCGTCCATGCGTGTTCTACAACTGAAAATACATTTGTTAGACAAAGTAAAGACAAAAACGTTGGGTAGACTATTGGCACCAAATTCCAGGTAATCCTACCGGTATGGGTTCAAATGTAACTAGTACCATACCCAACATTATTATCACTAACAGGAGCTATGGGAGCTATGTAATTTAGACTCATTTCATCATGTTGATTATTATGTTATACTACATTACATTTACAAACAGGCTATATCATGATATCTACAGTTGATAATAAGATATTTACAGTAATATATTGACTTGAGTCGTATAGTGGTTATACACTATATTGAGCTAACTAATGTAGGGTGGTCAAGGATGCAATCCCCTTATGGGCCACATGAGGGGATGCATCAGGATAGGGCAGATAAAACATTTTGTGAGTTTATAAGGTTACCAAAGCAACATATTTATTGACACTACTTATACAGTAACTTAATACCTTTTGTGTAGTGTTATTTTCCTGCCATAAATCCAGCAGCAAGTAGCAGATGCCTTGTATTTCCCTCATAACTTACAATGACGGCCATTCAAATCAGACAATACGAATACGGGGAGTTAGCCTTAACTCAGTGAAATTATTCTGATTCTGAAATGACATTGTAATAGACAATTCACTGACGTTACTGGTAGCTGGCAAGCGTTCCATTTATCAGTGTGGGGAATAATTGATGCGGTATCATTGATAATTGGTACCTAAGTTAACGTTATTTTAGCAGCTAGTTAGCTTGCGTTCATTTAAATAGCATATTCCCCAGTTAGCTTACCTCAAAACTTGTGCACATTTGCTGTAGGCTACCGTCAAAAGTCTGCTGTCTTTCATCCATGGAAAAGATGACGATGAAAAACCTTGATTCTGATTGGTCGAATGAATCGAGACGGTGCACCAAAGGTGTTTAATTGAGAAGATCGCAATAGCTTTCTGAAATATCTATGGTCTCACTCACTCCAGTCTATTGGAAATTGTGCAACCCCCCCCCCCCAAATAAAAAAAAACTCTTCAGATCTACACGATTCAAGTCAATGACATACTTTGATTTGAAACAGCGATTTTCGCCAACAAGAGACTAGTTTGCAGGTATGCAATGGCAGCGACCCAGTGGTGCAGTGGGTCAGTGACCCACCTGTGGGTCCTGACCCACAGTTTGAATATCGCTGGGATATGGAATATAGGCTAGCAGCTACAGTATGGATCATGTAGCCTACTATACAGGCTTTCAGTTTCCATGTGAGAAAACTCTTTCTGAAAAGACTAAAAATATGAATGAAAACACTGCAGCCCTCTTATAAATGATCTGAACCCGAGACCAAGCGGGAGCGACACACTGTTCCTTCAATCAAAAGTTAGGAACAAATCCAAATGTTTTCTGCTCAGAGGACATGACTGGAGAAGGGGTGGGTGTAATGCAGGTGAAATGAATGTACTGTACAGTAAACAGTGTGCTACAGGTCAAGCAAGTTCTAGCATGTGAGGATATCGCACACACACAAAAAAAAAAACGTGAAAACCGTTGCTCAGAGGCAGAATGACAAAAACTGATATGAAATTAAGAGAGGGAGGGAGCATTCAAGGTCACCCTTGCTTTCCCCCTCAAGGCTGCAAAACATTTCAGCGTACAGTGCTGCAGTACATTCACAGCTCGAACCAATTTTGCTGGAGGAATCAATATGGCTGAAATATTGGGCTTTTATGAGTGGCTACACTGAGCTGGAGGCTGTGTGAGTGGAGTAATGCGTTTGGTAGATTAGATTTATACAACGTAGACATTCAGAGAGGCGAAACAAACACACGACAAAGAGCGTAACAGAACAAAACCGTAAATAAAGAATAAATCAAATATTTTACACCAATATTATATTATATTATACTACATTAAAATAACACCAGTTTAGTAAACAACAATGAGTTGCAGGTAATACCTTTATGTTAAGAAACCACATTATTTAGATTAGCTACTAGAATTTAAAAGAGAAATAAGTCTCTGTCACAATGCTGGTGTCTAAGCAGCCTAACAGTGACAGTAATTGATTGTCATTCATATTTGATGCTGTTTAATTAGGTAAACGCACGGCCCTCGTTTCCTGCGCTATTCATTAATAATGGAGCTTGTGTTTTATTTGTCAGCACTTTTGCTGCCACTACACATCAACCTCGTGTGCAGTGTTAAGCCATAGCCACATGTCCACAGTCTTTAACTTTTTATTACTAAAATAATAGTTTGAACCACAACAAGTATAAACATCCTTGAGCAAAATGCTGAACCTGTACATGCTCCTTAAAGGTTCACAATGGATCAAAGCATCTAGTAAAACCAATAGAATTGTATATAAATAAAAATAACTTCACAGCAGCATACTTGTGCCAAAACATCATCAGGCCCCACACACACCCCAATGTAAACAGCAAGACGGAACACTGGCCTAGAAAAGACAGATGTTATTATAAGCTGTCGCTAGATGTGTTTCTTAAGTGATTGTTCTAAATCTGACAACGATGCGTCTGATGTCCAAAGCTGAGCCAACTTGATATGAAATGTTAAAAATATGGTTCACGATGTCTGGCAGCCAAACACAGTGCCCAAACAAGTCCATCAGACACGCGTTCACACTGACAAATAATTAAGGGGTAGCGCTAATAGGACATGTGTGATAGCTTTTCAGTTCAGTTGTACTTACATATAGGTGCAATGACACGTTTGTTGATATTGTGGTCTTTGTTTGGAGTATTTAAGTGATTGTCTCAAACAGTATGTCATTTAGATAACACCTGGAAAAGACAATGTACAGCAACAGCTCATTAGTTAATTTCCATTTAATAAAGTGTTTAAAATTCGTTCTTTATACTGTAGTACATGCAGTAGGTTCCTCATCACACCAGTATTGTATAATATAGTAATAATATAGTAGTATGTATATATGTATATATGTATGTGTGTATATATATATATATATAGTATAATTGTGTGTGTACACTGTATATACTGTATATGTCTCCCACGTCGTTGGGGACATACAGTGTTATATGGTGACATCTTGGTCCATTCGGACAGTGGCCTCCATGAGACCCTACAGTCTCACCATTGTAGAGGGGAAATATAATGGGATCCTCTCAACAAATGTCCAGAGAACGGTCTAGGAAGCTGTTATGCAGTTAAACAACCCCCACTGCCAGAAAAGGAAATTAGGAGTGGGCAACTGCTTCTCACTCAGGCAGTTCAACAGTCATTGATGCCCTCAATTTGGCTTAATGGTTTCCTCAGTCCCCTGCCCTCTGTTACATCCACTCCCATGCCAGACTGCATTCTGGGTCCCCTCCCTGCTTGTCATTAATCTATCCACCTCTAAAAGATTGGATCAACGACTGCAATGGGGGGTGCCATGTCTATGTATCAGCATGCAAACTCTTCAAGCACTGCATGCACTATGTTTGTATATAATCTTGACTAAACTTGACAATGCATAAGCAACTGTGTTGATGCTGTCCTCCAAATACATCAATTCACACACAAATGTACTGTGTTACAAACTCAATATGATTACATGTATTCTAACTAGAAGGCAGGGGTAGGGTCATTCCTACATCATCATGTACAATACTGTACACTGTATGACATTGTGTTGGGAAAGTAATAGGGAAGAGAAAATCAATTTCCATTTTATGTATCTTAATCTTAATGTTTGGGTTTGTGGGACCCGTTTTCAATGTTCACCAAAAGATAAATAGTATGATTTATAATTAGTTCAACCTCAGACTTCTTGGCCTTGGCTCATCTTCTGTGAAGAACATATACAATATTCAATGACCTCACACTGCACACCTTCCCTACACATTTATAGTACACATGTGGTGTCCGGGTCCACATGGGTTATACAAGTGTAGTATCCCTGAAGGTGTCCCTTCAGCCTGACCCTCAGAACAACCATCTGCTGAACCTGAAGTTAGTGAGATGCTGTTGCAGTTATATGTCTGAATCTTACCTTGACCAACTATAATGTATGAGTGAGTGAGTGAGTGAGTGAGTGAGGGAGTGAGTGAGGGAGTGACGGACAGACGGGCGTATAATGCCTGATCTAAGTATCGTCATAATTGAGGTGGTGGCCAGTAGCAACAATAAATCAGTGATATGATGTGTGTGGACCCAGATGGACAGAAACTCAGCCAACATGCATGTCTAAGTGCAAGAAATATATGCAACACACAGTTCAACTCTGAATGAATGACTAGACGACTGCTATGCCCAAATCCGATTTATTTTGCATACCCGGATTGAATCCATATTGGTTTGTGCAAGTCTGAACAGCAGAAAACACACAATATCCACATGTAGAGGAGTTTTGACATGTTTGAAATAATAATGGCTTGAAAGATATCAGATTGAAGAATATGTGCCTCAGTCTGAACTCTCAGGCGACTAAGATTTCAGAGTGTCTTTTATCTTTGGCTACGTCATTACTACAGTTGGGTTATAGTAAAGGTGCTATTATTGTCACATACACATACATATAGCGAATTATAGCATTAGCATTAGCGGTTATATGTTGGTGACACACAAATGTGATCTGGTCACTTGCCAATAACAATGTGGACAGGTGTGCCTCTAGTTCTGATTTGAGTAACAATCTGATTTGCCTGCAGTGAACATAGCTTTAAAGTGTTCAATGGGGCTGATGTGTTGTGTAGACTATGGATACTGTATCTGTTCAATGGGGCTGATGTGTTGTGTAGACTATGGATACTGTATCTGTTCAAATGGGTTGGTGTTTTTCAAACTGATAAATGTGTTCTATTTCTTGATAGTGTTAGATTGGTTAAACATGTTGATATACTGTAGAGTCATCCTTTTTTTTTAAACATTTTAGCACAAAAAAAGATAGCACTATTATTTATAAATATGATCTAACAGAGGTCAATTATAAATATTTACTATATATGCTGTCTGTATTGCTTGTAATTGGTATAAAGTAAACATCAAAACGTGTTTTTACATAAATAGTTGTGGCTGTATTGATTTTCGAAGCCCAATAATGCTGTGGGTCCACCAGAGCCGCAAACATTGGTGTAACAACCATATGAACACCATACAAGGGTTAAGGCACTGTGTAGATGGCAGAACTCACCATCATGTAAAATGGGATGCTTTTGTGAAAGACAAGCATTTATAGACGGTGAGAAGGAGACATGTCGTGTGCATGTGTGTGCAAGCGCATGCACATGCACAGAGTTGAAATTAGTAGGACCATGGGCACCCCACTACAAATAATATCCACTTTAGAAAGCCACTTCATCAAGCACTGAGTAAATGTAGCTAAATCTATCATGCATAAGAAAATACCTTCTATTAAAATAATGCACTCCAAAAGAAGTGTGTTTTGTTGGAAGGAAAACATAGCTGACTAGATTAAAACAAAATGGCTTGTCAAAGTAGACATTTCTTCACAGTCTGTGCCCCCCTTCCCCTCCCAGTGACCACACCACTGCCACCCCTCCTCCTCTGTGGCCTGGCTTGGGATCAATAAGTAATTTTTTGGGGGCTGATTAGTTTGTGGGACGAAGGCAGTCTCCATCTGATGTGTCCTAAGGATATAATCAAGCAGTAAACAGCAGCCTTATTGCGGCTGTAATGGTAGCAGGTTAACTGTAATAGCATAATGTGATGCTGTTCTTTTATTAAAGACAATGACCACAGTACATGGACATGGTGGGAGCTGAAGCACAGAACCCATAAAGGACTAATGCTCAATTTGTGGCCAGAATAGAAAAGTAAGCTGTAGCCTAGAGACACATGTCAGAATTACATTACAATGTCTGGTGACTATAATCTTTCTTAATATACAGTATAAACTGTACATTATGTTGTGTGTGTGTGTGTGTGTGTGTATATATATATATATATATATATATATATAATAACTATAATTTACATACACCCACACACATACACATCACATGCACTGTGTAAGCATATTGCTATTGAAAATCTAATCTATGCGGTTATGGCGTACTGGTGACATTACAGGATTCAATCCATCTCACCGCAGTGTATTCTTCAAGTTAGCAACATATTTGAAACAAACGCTTGAAAGCAACATAACCACCTCCGCTGGTCACCGATGGGTCCATCTTTACGAATGGCTGAGTGAACCTTCATCTGATCAGGGTTTTTATCATCCCAGCAAATACAGATCTGAGAGCAATGGTCGGGCAGAGCTAGGCTATTTCATGGGGTAGTGTCCAATGCTTTGAGGGAAAATAATAAACTAAACACAAACCATCATGTATAAAAAGCATCCTGACCAAATGCATTGTACATAGGACAAACTGAAAACATTGGTAAGATGAGAGAGGCCAACTAAATAGGAGGGATTGGCTGGAGAGAATACATTTAGGACCTGTTAAGCGCTAGCGAAAGCTGCAGTAAATTCAGCTGTCCTCTCTTTCCCCCTGAGAGACTGGTGGTTACACCACCGATATGAGGGTAGGAGACATTAAGTAAATTTATACCACAGCATGGCTGAATTCTCCATTCAGACTGATATAACCAGACACCTCAAGCACAACTGGTTTTATCACCGCTCAGAATGAATGTGTGTGCATGGTTTTAGCATTCCATTCCTACAACACACTTTCACTGGAGCCTAAATAAATTGGTTTTCAAGTTTCCATTGACGGGAAGAGCAAATTTTTCTTGACTGGAACTGGGACACAGGATCATGAGCAGATTTGCATACGTGTGATGGCCTAATGCACTTTTATAAGATCATGCAATAGTGATATTCTTTTACAATTCACAAAAGACACAGTAGAACAAAACATTCCTTACGTCAAGGTGTACAATTATGCATTATACTTAATGCTATTTCAAAATATTCATACTTAGCACAAATCATAATAAATACTAGCTATTGACACTCTGTATTGTTTGATTATCAGGAAATTGCACCGAAGGGGGAAACATATTTTATTTGGTTTCTGATTTTTATTTCCAGGATGTGGAAATATCCTGCTAAAAACAGTTTTTTAAATAAATATTAAACACTTACAGTACACTAGGCATCATACATTGTTCCTTAACAAGTCAAAAAGGCTCACATTTTAAAGTGTAAACAGTTTTGAACATATTCTGTATAAATGTAGGTGTTGCACAGTTGGCCCTCCCTATCCACCATTACTATCGGCTAGCAATGCAAGACGGAGCTCCAGCCCACACAAATAGCCCCTCGATAGGTCGTCTCTAATGGGTACATTGAACTCTTGATGCCATGAACCCCACTCAGTGAAATGTATCATACAGTACGTTAACAGCCTTATAGAGTTTTAAAAGAACTGCGGTCATGCGACTTTTTAAAACCAAGAGGTTTAAAAAGTTCTCTGTAAAAAATAAGTTATATATATAAACAAACATTGAGTCTGTCCCTTGCGTTCTTTCTCTTTGTTTCTGTTTTCCTTTCCCCCTCCTTCCTTCCAGTGAAACCATGTTTCCCAGCTCCCAGGGGCATCGTGATGGTGGTCATAAAGTGAGTCTGAGTGGTGGCTACAGGCTGTTGCTATGCTTCTCCTGTTCTCAGAACACACTCAGGTACACCGCCGCTGATTTACAATCACACCGTAACAATCTAACGAGTCAGGAATAGTTTAAGAACACCACATAATTCACCCTCTTTCTTGTCTTATATAGCACTCCCTCATTTAATGAACATTACAAACGAGCCGTTATTCTTAATAAAATCATGGGTTTTTACTCAGCACAGTATGCACAGTGTTTCTAAACTAATATAGAAAAGCAAATACAACTAGATTCAAATATGGTTTTAAAATGCTGAAAGTTTAACAATCTTTTCAGCTCAAGCTAAATACGGTCATTATTTGTACCTACATAGAGAACTGCAGGAGGGGAGGGAGGGAGAATATATTATTTTGGCAAGAAAATAAACATGATTTACAAAAGTAGCATATTAAAATGTGCCCTCTACTGGATTATTATGGTAATGCTTATTTAAGCCTCTGCTGAAGTAGCACAGAGTCAGCATAATGATAAGAAACAATTAGGATCCATACATCTGTACCCAATCTATACTTTGGCTTTTGGAGAAGTGATCTAACCAGCAAAATGAATACATCTGGGAAAACAATAGAGAAACTATTGGTTACATTGCAATTGTTCTCTGAATGAAGACAAATAGCTGGCCATATGTTTTTTGACAAAAGGGTCCCAGAAGATCAGGTTTAAGCACAATGACAAAGCGTGTGCCTCAGCAAAGCAGAGAGGCAAAAATGTGCAACTATTCAGAGCCCCAAAATCCTCACAACGGGTCCCCAGATAAAAGTGGGATCAATTGTGATTGCCTTGCATCTGGAAATGATGGTGTTCCTCTGAAATGCACCTATCTCTCATGGTTTTCATACTACCTGACTCTAGTACTGTATGTCTAGCATGTTCTATCTATAGTATAGCTAAACTATCACCAAAACAGTACAAATCAATGTACAGTGTGATTCATCTTATATATATTTAACATATCGGGAGAGAGACAGAGGTTCACCTGGTTGACAGAAAAGGGTGAATTGAGGCTTGACGAGAGCAAAGATACTCTGATAAGTTCATCGTGTGTAATGAGAAGTTTAGCTATTTCTGCCCACCTAACCAGATGAGTAATGGGGTCTTGGGGGAAGAGGAAGAGCCTTCCTTTGAAGTGAGGACACAGACTTTGTGTGCACTAGAACAATTTGGAAAACAACTCCAAGCAATTAGCCCATAATGTGGTCCATAAACCCTGGATGAAAGGGCCTATTGATGAGAAAATGACTGGAATACATTTATGCATATCAATTGATCAGAACATTTAAAGACCATTAAAGAGAAAAAAGAACGGTACATGTGAACATCAGTAAGTGTTTAAGATTTTCCCCCTGCGCAGTGCACGCACACACACACACTATACTGTATGTCATATACTGTTCATAACAACCATTATGGATCTAAATGTGACGCACCAAACAGTCTAAAGTCACAATCCTCAATCCACACTGCCAATTAAGGAGGTTAATTGCTTGGTCTAGTGCCAACTAGTGCCAATGACAGCTGCATCAGCCTGGACCGAGACATCCTTTATTTAATTTATACTAATGTACCATAAGTACAACCTTGGCATTCAAAGACGGAAAACATTTGGGTGCTGCATTTCATAACATAAATAATAAATAAAGGCTAAAATGGTGATCCAATGTCTCCAACAAATCAATAAAGAACAATAAGTAGTGAGGACAGAGCCACACTGTTGTCAGAATTAAAGGGATACTCCTCAATCTCATTATAGTGGCCCTGGAACATCAACTAAAATGCCCGGCCTAGCTTGTTTAGAACCAACTGCGTGATTGGCTGAAACACATTATATACCTCAGTGTTCCTCTTGCACTCACTAGTCACACAGCTGTGTTTTGAAAAAGGTATGTTCTTGGGGGGAGCTTTAATATGATTGAAGAATGTCCCCTTTGAAAGCCATTTTAATTCCAACATGCAGTATACAGTAATTGATGGGAAGCTAAAAACTACGTAGCCCCTAACAGTTCCACAACTAAATGTGGCCATAAAATGACCTGTCAGTCCATATTGTGTATTTCAGTGGCGTGATTGTTGGATTCAAAACAAATGCTTTATGCGGGGCCATGGGATTATTTAAAGATCCTTTCCTTTTTATATTTTCATTTTTATCCCTGCTAATATTGTTTTATGGTTTATGAATGTTGATATGCTGTTTTTACCTTGCAGTGTTGGGTGTTAGTCAAAAAAGGTTCAGAGCCGCAGATACAGTCCCATATTGAAGCACACATTTTGTAATGTTGGCCACATGTTGTACAGCAGACAGGTAGGCTACACAGTGCTTGAACATTACAATAACGGCAAGGTCCACGTCCTAAACCACGGCCTGCTCATACCAAGTTATACTCGACAACGCAGCACAACTCTTTCACAGAGGTATTACATTTTTCACTAATCTAATCACTGGCCCACACAATACGAGCCATAACAGATAGGAACCCCATACCCCCATGCCCCCATTCAGGACTAGACCTTATCTGCAGACACACACGGAGACTGCTTTGTGTCGGCCTTGTGCGAGAAGCAGAGTTGCTCACGATGAGCTCGCAAGGCTTAACCTGGGCTTACCAGTAGACAGTAGTACTCCAGCCTTGTTAGCGCCATGGTTCTGGCCTCAGATGCAAGTCTCTGCAGACATCGCAAGCATCGCACAATTGGTTATTTACAGAGCCTGATGTCCAGTTATTAAACTTTAATCCCACTAAGAAGAGCATATTGTGACAATGAATTATAGATGACACAGGTTAGGGTCCCTTATATGACCTTCATTCCATGTAAGACCGCCATGGAAGGTATTAATAAACTGTGTTATCAACCAGCTGTGGATGCTGTCGGCACCCAGATTGAATTTTCAAAGACAGGAGAAGCAGGATGGAAAATATAATCCTGCTGTGAATTTCTGAAGTTGGATAGTTGTGGGTGGGAAGGGGGAAGGGGGGAGGGGGGTAGGGTGTCACTGGGGTGTTTGGGAATGAGTGTGGCAAAAGGAAAACATACAACACTGAGTCCACCATATTAAAAACCATTCATGTTGCCCATCTCAAGAGGCACAAAACAATATTAGCATACATCCGCTATAACTGAGGTGCCAAACTGCCCTTTACCCATCTGTCAGAAATGTGGAAAGCGTAGTAAGTGACTTTTAAAATTCAAGAGACCAATTGTCCTTCTTCTAAATGATTTCAACCCTCATGAGAGGAGCGGCGCAAGCTGTTCAATTCACTGGTCCCATGGTGCTCTACTCTGTCTCCAAACAGCTTTACTTTGTTTTGTTCATGTTATTGCTACACAAAGATACAATATTATTTATAAACAGTCTATTGTCTCAAGTTTGCCATAAATGGTAGACTACTACATATTGAACAGTCTACAAACATATCATGTGTTTAAATGTAGCCTTTTCACATAGCTGTAGTAGTAGGGTAAACACCGGATATATGGTGCACTGCTTTAACATAACGGAAAAAACCCACAATTAACGCTATGAGCTACGCCCGTTTTTACCTTACCTTACGTCTGTTAATTGTCTTTCGAACCATCCTTTCCTTAGTAGTCTGGGAACAGCATGTATGAGGTCAATGTGTTTGTTGTTTCACCCAAAGCACTTCCTGTTTGCCATGGCTGTCCAATCCAAGACAGACAAGGGGCCTCTGATTAGAGACTAGAGTCCTGTTCTTAAATTGTAGGGCAGTGATGTTGACACCCAGGGTCATAATGGTCACGTACAGTATGCAGGGCCTACATCATGGAGGCTTTTAAGGTCTTCATACAGCTGCTTTTGTACCCCTCAGACAACATTCCTCACCCATCTTCCTCCATAGTGCTAATCCCAACTATAAAAGAGTCATGTGTTTATGGGAAGATCTGAAGTAAACATTTTTTAGCTGGAGGCATTCAAAATGACCCTTATGTCACCAGCTGGGATGAAAGAAAAGCTGATGTCATGCTAATCATCCCATTGTCTACCTGAGTAGTTTGTACCCTCCCCTAAAGCTGTTTTTCCCCAATGTGGCCCAGCCCTGTTTTAGATGTCTTCCTGTTCAACACACTTGATTCAAATGAATGGGTCGTCAATGGATTATAATGCTGCATTCAACCATATGTTGTAATTCAGAAGTTCTGACTTTCCGAAAAGAATACAAAATGCCCCATCATCTCAAAATTCCATGTCGGAATCTGGTGCAAGATTTCCAAACACCGAATTTTGATTTGATGTCATAGCATCATGGCCGACCCACATCGTCAAATGTATGAAAGTTTTAATACTTTATATTTGGTAGGAACGAAAATTGCCCGGTAGATTTGCCTTCTGGCTCATCTCTCTTTTCAGTGCGTTAAAGTGATTGAAATACCGCTCCAATGTCCCCTCAGAGGTACTCCTTCACTTGGGGTAAGGACTCATTCTCAACATGGAGTAGGTACTCCATCGGTTTCCTGTTGAGAACCATGGCGTCAGATTTAGCGGTGCTAATCCTCACCCCAGCCGCTTCACACTCGGCTGTGAACCGATACAGTAAATTCTGGAGGTCATGGGCCGATGATGCAATCAGGACCACATCATCTGCAAAAAGCAGCGATGAGATCTCCAGCCCACTGAATAGCAATCCCTCCCCACCCCGACTATGCCTTCTGAGAGACGTGATCCAGGAACGTACAGCTGGGCAGAGGCCTCTGGGAAGATCCAGGACTAGGTGGAGAGAGTATATATCCACAGTGGCCTGGGAATGGCTTGGGATCCCTCAGCCATAGCTGGTTAATGTGGTTTAGGAAAGGGAAGTTTGAAGTCCTTTGCTTGAGCTGCTGCCACCGTGACCCAATCATGGATAAGCAATTTAAGATGTATGGATGTATGGATGTATGGACGGACAGACATTGAAATTCAATTTGAGATTTACCTTCAATTGAATATATACATATATTACTTTGAAATGTGTTTTTGTAAATTTTAGTGGTTTTAATGGCTACATAGCTAAAAACAACACAGGAGTGTCAATAGCTTATGATTGTTAGTATGCAACAAGGCCCAATGGATAGATGTTTTTACAACTTCCAACCTTACGGCTGCTCAAACAAAACGTAAGTGAGACGCAGTTCCAACTTCCCAATCATTTATGTCAGGTGTGTTGCCTCAGGGAGACATCTAAAACATGCAGGACAGGGGGGCTCTAGGACCAGTACTGGAAAACACTGGCCTAAAGAATGTTAAATAGCAAAGAGTTTTGCTTGTCCGCCTATGAATGCTAACATACCATCCAAATGGCTAAATCTCCAAAGACAAGTGAAGTAGATATAATAGGCCTCTAAACAGACAGGGTTGTACAAACACACATGAGCCTTAACAAGCAGCGTACAGTACCACCATCTCGGTGCACCGGGTTCAGCTGCTGAAGGATAAACAGCTTTTTTTACCCCGATGCGCATATGGCACTGTCGGCTGTTCGGAGAAGCAGCGGTGGCTGTCAACTGTGGACATGACTATCAGCATGGTGGAGACACAACAGCGTGGAAGCAAACACAGTAATTATGTAGTCAGATAGCAGGATTGTGTATGTGGCTAAATGGCGGTTGGTTATGATAAGTGGTGAAACCAGTGCACCAGCAGGACCTGCCTAGCCAATGCAAAGGTTGGAGACAAGCATGAGAGAAGATTACTGTTGTTGCAGGCAGTTCCATTGGTTCCCTGTGTGTGGGCCTCGTAAATGAGGGCTTGATAGCTGCCATTACCATTTTTACACTGCGCTTCTAAGCAAAATACACCTTAAGCAGTTTCGTCTCAGAAATGAGAGAAAATTCAGCATCAGTGACTTTAGTGCCGAGGGGGAAAAAACATCAACATACTTCGACAGAAAAAGTCTAAATTCATATTTTGCAGTGATAGCACTTGGCAGGGGTTATAATTTTAGCATTTCCATGTAAATGAGGTTCATGGAACACTGTTGCAGAATAGGGTTGTTTATGCTTTGACAGGGTAGTGCACATTAACAAGGGTAGAGAAAATGATACCCCTCCAAAGCATATAGTACCTTGTGAAAATAACATTCTGTGACAAATACAAAGGGAAGTGTTGTATTAGCATTATTACCTGGGGCGTGCAAAGAAATATTGTCATCTAATTCTTCGTTAATACCATGTCCATGTAGACTTTCAGCCTTCTCCCTGGGAAAGCAGAGACTGGGTTGATAAGCATGCGCTCGATGTGAGCGGGCGACCGCTACTGGTTGTGATCTATAACCTCCCCCTGTGGGCCAAACCACAGTGTGATCCTTGGGTCAGGCGTGGCCTGCTCTCTGGTTTCTGTTCTCGGCTGTGCTTCTTTTATGCGGCTCTCTCTACTGGCCATTACAGCTGCTCCTTGTTATCTGGAGCTGCTGACCTCTATCTCAGACAATCCATCAGGAGCCGTTAATGCTCCCCTGTGCTGTATACAGATAGTTGCCATCTAGAATGGCAGTTGAATGCAGTTTAGATTACGTGGTCTTCATAGATGGTGCAATTTGGTGGAAGTACAGTATCTTGGGTAAGTTGCTGAATCCATTCACAACACAACAAATCAAGCATCACCAAATCATGGTAAACAACATATGGCACAATGTTAGTGGAATGAAAGAGATTTCTGTACGTGCAATAGTTTGCATGGCTGTAGACAATGGTGTATCCTTTTTTAAACCGAGTAGGACATATCCACTCCTTAAAAAAAAAAAGATTACACAGGGGGATTAGCGTCACTGTGAATGTATGTAAAATGGCATTACTGATTCTCAAACATGATGTAATTAATGCTGTAAAATAACTGAATCACAAAAAATAACAAAATCATGTATAAGGCTTAACATATTGGAAAAATAGGGCTGTATTCTAGATTTATGAAGCTGTCAGTGTGCTACGAATCTAATCGCAACTAAGTTGAAAACAAGTGAGCACATTTTGCTGCTCTCAGCAGAAAACTGATGGAGAGATTGGAACTCAGAAGACAGGTGACAGCGATGGCAGTGTGTGGTGGCTAACGGCCATATTGTAATAATGTATAACATAAATTATACAGATTTATATAGCCGCGAAGAAATTGGATTTATTATTTGTCCCATAAATAATTCCTGGGCATTTTTTTATGTGCAGTCAAGAGAGAGAGAGAGAGAGAGAGAGAGAGAGAGAGAGAGAGAGATGTGAAATTCATCCAGCCTTTTGTCAATATTGCTTCATTAGAAGGCAATAAGGCCAAGTCTTAGTCAGGCCCCCCTCCCAGTCTGCCTGCCCACGGTCCAATATTAAAACCTGTGGGGGTTTGATCAGCGCTCTGGGCCCAACAAGAAAGTGAGCACACGTTAGGTCTCCCTTGCGCATTGCTTAGCCGCATTACCCTACATCCCCCCAACCCAAATGTCATTACTCCCTTATTACTGGATCGAGCATTGCCATGAGGAGGCAGCATGGAATCATAAAGCACTCATTTAGAAGCACATGCAGCCACAGATTAGCCCTCGTATTGGCTCAGGCTGCACTGCAAAACAAATGGTTCATAGTGCATAATTAGCCAGATGTGATGTAGGTATTTTCATGTGTATAAACCTATACATTTTGTTTACATCCAATCGGCTCAATGCTATTGTTGTGCTAGGCAACATATTTTGCTCTTTTATTTGTTTATATGTATTTTATTCTTTCATTTTATTGAGATAAAAAATATGTTTAATCTCAAACTATTGGACAACGTTTAACCAATCGGTGCTGCTATATCTGTTTTGATCGCCTCATCTAGCTCTACCACCATTTCAAAACATGCTTTACTTCAGTGTCATCTCACTAACCTGATTGGTCAGCCAGCAGGGTTGCTGTGAAAACAGGGTTTTTCAGCGAAAATGTTGTAGCTGGGAGTAATAGTTGGGCAAAGCCAGACTACCTGACGATTGCTCTCAATTTTTATTATAGTCTGAACATCCTGTTTGCATGAAGTTTCGCTCAAAGACCTCACTCCTCAATGCCACAGGTTGCTTTCTCAGAAGCTCCACCCCACACTTCGGACACACATTGCCAAGGCTGGGATAGTGTTCTGTGGTATGGTCTGTACCACTTTGTTTGTGTTCCCATTTACAAACCCAGGGCTGTGTAGAAACATTGGATTTTATTTTCAGCACACACCAAACACACAGCTAAAATTCTTTGACTTGTGCATTGTGAAGTGTATTATCATCGCTTACCTCGCCTTAAGTGTCTAACAACAAGCGGTTGGTCTAATTTAAGTTTAATTTAATTCACTAACGCGAAGACAATTTAATATCCAAGCCACTGATATTAATAATACTAATAATAATAATAATAACAATTTCTCTTCAACATTGCGTGGAAGTCGGGGACAGTGCCAAAGGACTGTTCAAAGTGGCAGACTGGGTTGGTGGTTCCCCTTTTCAAAAAGGGGGACCAGAGAGTGTGTGCCAATTACAGGGGTATCACAATACTTAGCCTCCCTGATAAAGTCTACTCCAAGGTGCTGGGGAGGAGAGTTCGAATGAACTCTCCTCCGAACTCTCCTCTGGGGAGGAGAGTACGAATGATTGTCGAACCTCAGATTAATGAAGAACAATGTTGATTCCGTCCTGGTTCGTGGAACAACGGACCAGCTCTTTACTCT
The DNA here is from genome assembly GCA_027564835.1 of Typhlichthys subterraneus. Classification (NCBI taxonomy): domain Eukaryota; kingdom Metazoa; phylum Chordata; class Actinopteri; order Percopsiformes; family Amblyopsidae; genus Typhlichthys; species Typhlichthys subterraneus. The sequence continues at coordinate 36,036 of JAODUH010001371.1, forward strand.
TGCAAGGATCCTGGAGGGGGCCTGGGAGTATGCCCTTCCGGTCTACA
>JAODUH010001372.1:0-12854 GCA_027564835.1 Typhlichthys subterraneus
TTGTCATCTAGACAACCACACTTGTCCAGAGGTATGCAGCGACGGCCCTTGAAGACATAACCTGGCCTGCAGAAGCAACCACTAATACAGGGACCAGTGCAGTTAGTGGAGGGATCTTGACAGTTGGGGATGCAAGCTGGGCCACAATCAATGTATTCCGCATCAGGGGGACACACTGAAGTTGAGAACAAAGATATTGTTTTAGTAAAGAGAAGAAAATCCGACAACTTCCTTTATGGAGGGAGAAAATATATGTAGCTACCTAAAATGTCTGCTTACCTGGAGGTTTTGAAGTCGTTGGTCCTGGAGTTGTGGGTTTTGAAGTTGTAGATCCAGGTGTTGTTGCAGGTGGCAAAGTAGTTGTTGGTGGAACTATAGAAATGATCACAACAATAACATTAAGGTTAAATTATCTACAAAAAAGGATCACGTTTTGATAAAGTAAATGTTATGTGAAGCAGCTCAAAGCCCATATTTCTTACCTTTACAAGCTGTAATACATACTGCATCCACAGCAATATCTGTTTTTGAAGTTTCTCCATATGTTCCCACAATCACAAACTGAAAGACAGGTATTATAAGTGGTCATATACAAACACGTTCAGAATCAGACTGTAATTTTGTCTTTTTTCATATCTGTGCATTTGAGGTCCATGTAATGTTTATCATTACATTATCTATCCACAAACAAACATTTGGAACAGGTATATCCAGTTTCATTTTTGCCAAGCTTGAGCTATTAAAACATTGAGCTATTAAACTATTTTTCTTTTTTTTTTGTTTTTAGTCAGAAAGGTTTATAGTTTGCCCAGTGATATTCCAAATCTTGATTAATTAATGAAATGTTAAGGCCCATGCACACCAAGACTTTTTCAATTATTTATAAATTATTTTCCATCTTCTAAAAACAATATTTGAAAAACTATTTATTATCCCAAAGTTTCCCAAACATGTCTGTTTTTCTAAATGTTCATTTGTGATGTGAAAATTTAACTGTTAAATGGACCATTTGACGAATAAAGTAAGATGTACAATATTTTGTAAGTCACAGTGTTTACCCGGACTGTAGCAGTTCCGAGGTACTGAACATTCACAGGTTTCCAACCCTGGCACTGGTTTCCCTTTACTGTGAAGATAGGAGCCCCTAAGTTCCCACCTGTAGACACAGATATAGCAACACAGTAATGGTAAAATCCTCCAAGTAAATTCAACCAACTTCATGCTGTCTTCATAATACATTACCTGCAGTGAGTGTATGTACACTGAGTTCCATAGTGGTGGCAGTGCCGTACATGTAGTAGTGAAATGTGAGGTCCAGACAGCCAGATGACGGTACAGGGGGACTTTGGATCTCAGCCTTAGCTCCAGTCACCGCACTTTCAGAATCCAACAACATGTATCTACCAACTGCATGTAGAATATAAAAAATATTACAATGCTTTGCAACTGACCTAAGAGTAAATATCTTGATTTCCTAATAAGAAAAGTAAACTTTTTTGTAAATGTATTAATATTATACAAACGCAGTGTATTCAAAATCTAGCTCACATCCAGGCTTGGAGAAATCATCGTTAGGCCCTGTTCCTTCTGTATTTGTGGATCCAAGCCACTGTTCAAAACCAAATATGTCTGGATTCTCTGGCTCGGGAGTGGACCATCCACACAGGTCATTTAGAACATCAAAATCACAGCTGGCAAGACAGGCTATGGACATAATACATCAAAATTCAGTTAGACATGTAAACAATATGTGAATATACTGTATGCACATTATATAGTGATATTCCTCTCAACTCACTGGGACAAGCTCCTTCGCTAATGACAATGTTGTCCAGTGCTGAATCACATGAACCACTGAAGCCTCTCTGGGCTTCAAACACGATCTGCATAGAAAGGTACATTTAAATATAATTATAGACAAAATAAAAATATATTATTCAATCTGCAGACTTACAAATAACATCTTTTTCAACTATACACCATTGTCAAAGTAATTTTTTTGTATGATCTTGATTTACAGCAACAGAATTGCATTTGTTATGGAAAACCCACAGTTGCCATTGTATTTCAAAACATTGATGCACGGTTGTGTTGGCGACCACAGACCACAGGCTCATGTTGGCACCATCTCAAACTGTATTTACTTCTCCCAAGCAACATGTATTGGGACACTAACATTTAAATGTTAAACAGAAAACTCAACCAAAATGAGTTAAACATATGTTATTTGGGCAACTGATGTGATTTTCTATATATTTACATTTTATGCAAGGCACCAGTGACAAGGCACCACCCAAACAACATAGGTATAACTCATTTTGGTTGAGTTTTCTGTTATAATGTTATAATGTTATAAATTAACATTTTATGCACGGCACCGATGGGAGGAAAATTGTATGGGGTTTATGCCCTAAACTAGATTAAGACTATGTTTTGATATTGTCCTGAAGCAAGCAAAATTGCACTTCATATAATTTGGCACAAATGTGAACCAGTAATACCATTTCTGAATGTTAGAAACATAATGAACGTGTACATTGCAAAAGGACAGGATCAACTCCTTTCAGTTTAATTCTCTAGTATAGTAACCACAGCCTTTGAATCAGACTGATGGAGGTCATGGGAACTAAAAAATGACTTGCTAGATTTGATTTGTATTATTTCAATAGCGTCCACATTTTGCACCCACAGAATCACACTAATTAATTCAGTCTTGAGGCTCTAGCTCATTATAATCATGTTAAATCACATAGTTGGCATGCAAGTTAACCTTAATAAATTAGCATTCAACACTCACATTGAGACTCTCTGCAGTGGGTTTGGGCACAGTGACAGCACCTCCCAACCAGGATGGACTCTGGATCCCTGTTTTTGCCCAGACCTCTTGTTCAGAGCTGGGCCTCTTTACCAGAACACGGAGTTTATTGGCGTTGTCGAACCCATACATGTAATATCGAAACTGGACACAGATTTGAGTGGCAGAAGTTGACAAGGTTGGGCTGAGAAGACGAGCATTCTTCCCATTGGCCACATTGTCACCTTCATGGTAGATGTAGAAGCCCTCTGAGAGAGAACAAGGGTGAAAAAAAGACAAACGTGTAGAGAACCATAAGACAAAGGTCTGAAATCTTTTGCACTTTCCGGTACATAAATAAATATATTTGAAATAGCATTTACAGCACCACACTATAAAGTATGTAAAGTATGAACCAAGAAAATATGTTTTTGATGAGCAGTACTGACTTCCATCGGGAAAGTCGCCACTTGGTCCTGTACCACTTGTTGGGGTTGAGCCGGAATGTCTGGTCCAGTCGCTGTCATCATTCCTGTCCTGAGTGAAACTACAAAAAGGATGACTATCCTGATTGAAGTCGCATGAGGTCAATACTTCTGAATGAGAAAGACAACAGAAGAAAAGGAAGCGTGGCAAGGTATAAGATTTAATGAGTCAAAAAAAGTGAATATTAAGACTTTACTAATTAAGAATGAACTTTGTTATCTTTTTCAATAGCTTGTGTTTTATATTATTGCTGACAAACCTACAGTATATGCTGCTCTTTGCTGACAAACCTATATACCTATATACAAACCAATATACTGCTCTAATCCTTACACTCTCTTCAACGCTGTTATCAGCATACATCTCAACAGTACTTTGACTCCATAAAGAAACCTATTGCACAACTAGGCTTTTATCTGGGAAACATATGGCTGTTCTTTTCTTGGGGAAGGGGGGGGGGGGAACACACAATTTACGAAGCTTACTGTAAGTTTTGCAATTACTTACAAATAGTTACTTTTTCTATTTTTTCAGCATTTGTTTGCTGTGTTTTAAGTGCTGTATTGCACCTGTGCTGTACATAAATTATAAACAAGAGATCACATGTTCAGTTTACAAAAAAACATTTTGTATAATGGTCATGTGGTCATACGTGGTTGCAACACAAATACTTTACTGTATATAATGTTACTACTGTACATGTTTCACTTTTTATTATGATGGTTAACTTACCAGAATCTCTCACTGGTGTTAAAAGGCTGTTAAAAAGCAGAAACAAATATCTTAGAATTTGTCATTTAAATACATTTTAAACCTGTGTTTATTTACAGATATTTACAGAAACCACATTTGTTTATTATGATTTGTTAATAATTTAATTTAAAAGGCTGCTTAAGGATCTTATTCACATTTACATAATTCACACCAAACGTTTGCTATATGAAGTCCTCATGCTACTGTTTGGCAAAAAATAATGCATTGTGATTGGATCTGGATCAGTATTTTCAATTATCATTGCCTCAAAAACATGTTTCTACACAGCAGGGATGTCATTAGACATTCTTGTGTTGGGGAGCTTCCAGACCCAAAATGTACTTTGTGAATAGGGTCTGGATACACTTCATTGGGAGATGTTGCCTCCTTCTGGGCGTAGACCTCTGGTTAATTTTGAAACAATTGGACAGCATATAACCAATTGGTGTTGCTAGTACAACACTTTGGTCGTTTTATCTAGCTCTACCTCCATTTTGACCAACACTTCATTGATATCATGGCACAGCCACGCTGATTGGTCCGCCATGAGTGTTGCTGTGAAAGAGCTAATGCAAACACGATTTCCAGACTAATCTTTGCAAAAATTGAGCTGAGAGCAAGTCGGGCAGAGCCAGGCTACTAAACCTCTATTAAAGGGTCTGGGGGCATGGTCCCCCAAGAAGTCCCCAAAATATTTTTTTATCACATATTTCTTCGAGTAATAATTTGTCTAGCGTTTATCTATCTGTCTAATGTTTATTTTATGTCAGGTTTGTGTTAGACACTGATTTAATATGACTTCTAGAATGTTCTTCCCATCCATCCAACACCAATAAAAGACACAAAAAGGGTATTATATGTAGAAAAGTAGCATGTAGGAAAAACATATCCATGTAAATAATAAAATAAATGAAGTTTGTCAGAATATAAAACTAAGCTGTTCAATATGGAACTTTTTATAATGATGGCCCATCAATATCACAATTGCTGTACAATCCTAATAGTTACGGTTCCCCGACCCACTGAAACTAATAAGCCAAACATTAGACTGAGAATACAGGCTGGGTCTGAGGCGTCATTTATGGTTAACCTGACATGCCAGAGGAATTGTTGTCACAAGTCCATCTGGGGAGCCGTACACTGATTGGAAAACCAGGCCCGCATAGCTATAAAAACAATGGTGATTGGAAAGTTCAGTGGCTACGCGGACACAAAATTATTCCGAGGCTTTCCAGAATGATTCTCACGGCTAAATTAAACTGAAGCTCGCCAAGGCTAATTTGCGGTACTGATCCTTCCCCATTATCTCTCACTTCCAGCCTATTTACTGTCCTACTTTTAAACCAAAAAAAAAAGTAATACTTAAATTCAGTACGAATCAAGCACAGAAAGGAAGGAACTTTGATGAAGGGGGCGGGGCATAGTGCTGTCACTAACACTGTCATGTTTTCTACCATGTTAAATTTGCTCAGTAAGGTTCAGAGCTGTACCATCGTTTCTGGCGATGTCCCAGCTATACAGTGAATTATGCATAAAGACAGATGTTTATGGTTCAGCATCTAACATACATAACATGAGGAATTTTAAACTAAAACAATACATTTATTAAAATAATAATACATAACAATAATAAAGTTAAAATATTGATGTTGAAGGTATGCTTCTCCATTATGTTTTGTTGCCTGCAGATCCACAAATACCTGCCCTAGCTCACTGTTGATGTTTGAAAAAGAACTTGTCAAAAGTGTCGGTGGCGGGATAGATATGGTGTGAGATTATGAGAGCTGCCATCCATTTATCACTCAACCACTAATTTTTTGTAATGCTGCTTTCAACTGCAAGGTAATTCAGGACGCAAATTGAGAAGTGTCAATTTAACAAAATCCATTGTTTTATTTTTCATAATCTTAACCGGTATTAGGCCGAGGCAGTCTATAGCTACTATGCATGTGGATATTTAAGCATTTTTAAATGTCTTGTGTAGTTATATATTACACATTATTAATTCATATTTCTAATTTATGAATTTGAAAGGATTATCCACAAACAATTACATGTTTCCTTTCCTACATATTAAAATGCAATAATCTAATTAGAGCCAATGAAAACAAACACAGCCTTTATGTTTTCATACTCACGCTTCCTGTGTCTGTCTATCTGCTAGGCACCCACGTATCCAAAGGAGAACACATATGAATTGTAATGGTTCCATGGCTAACCAGCCAGTGGTGTGGGGACAGAAGACTACAAAAGAGCCCAGGGAGCGTTTATATGTAAAGGTAAAGAGGAGGGTGTCAATTAGGGTGTGGGTGGTTGGGTACGTGTTCATTTCCCCACACAAGATGCTGTATCGCTGCATTGCAAAATGGGTAAATGAGTAACGTTAAATGATATAGCAGGGTGTGTTTGTGAGTGTTACAACTTTACTTTTTGATTTATCCACAAATTCTCATAATGGGTGGTGGCACCTTGCAAATAATTTATTTTAAACAGATACACAAGGTACATGAGATTGTTGTGTAATACTCATAATGGCTCACAAGGACACACCTGTAATAGATAGATATGAATTTATGGGCAATACTGTATGAAGGTGTGGGCCTCACATGTGCTTGCAGATAGGGTGAGAATAAATGCTCCTTAACCTTAAAAAATGGCACGTCACACTTTCAGGTCGGGTGGGATAAATATAATGCCATATTTCTAAATTGAAAAAAGAAAATAAAAAAATCTTGAAACACAGATATGTTGAAGGGGGGGGGGGGGGGGGGTTAAAACTTGAGTTTTGAAAAGGTGGATCTTTATTTTGAAACATGTACATATGCACTTCAATTGCAAATTGTTCTTTCAGAGGTAAACACCCACTGGTGGTAACGTTGTCTTTCAGCTCTGGTGTGAAAATCAGAAACTCCAAAATTCCAAGCAGACAACAACAAAAATGCCAGAGGCCTGGAAGGTCTGCGTACTCTGGTCATTCAATATTTGTTTTAAAAATGTTTTTCCTGTTTGGAAAAGGAGAATCAAATATGAAAAGTTGCTTAATTTACAATTTATTCCTTGTAAAACTTATACTATTACAGCTAGTTTGGTTTTAAATAGTCTGTATTTTTTTCATTTGTTTTAAGTTATAGCCAAAGGTTGGGGGAGATGGTCTTGCTACACAGATAGATGCTGCTCAACCACAGTATGTCCCACCGGTCCGGTATATACTGTAATACACAGAATTTAACGAATTATAACCACCTCCTACAGAATCAAGAAAGAGCCACTGGTGATTGCATTTCTCCTCCAAGATCAAGGAATTCCCAGCAAGCTTGCAACAGTGTGGGCAGATCTATGAAAAGTGGGTGTTGTAAACCTAGCTCTAACAGAACAGTCTGCAATATGAGTGCAAATGTACATCCGCAAAAGTTTCAAAATAAAGATTCAGCCTTTCGAAATTCAAGTTTGAACATTTCAAAACCTTTTCTCCAACACCACTAGTTTTCAAATCACCATTTTGCATGGTTTAACACAGAAAACAAACAAATACACCAGGAGAACACCTGACAAACTTGATATTTTGAAAATAAAGAAACTGTTCAAATAGGCCTGCATCTGTGAAGAAGGAACACTCAAATACTAAATAATATTTGCAGACATTTTTTTCAGCCTATCAAAACATTATGCAACCTTCAAAACTTAGTTTCAACCATCCTTTCCTATTATATTTCAGCCTTTCGAAGCGTTTTATTGTAGTTTTGAAATGGCGTGATATTCATCCCATACACACAGAACAGTCTGACTGTTACACTGTTTAAAACAACTATTTGTCCTTTAACTGAAGCAGATACCGTTAATGAAATAGTATCACATTACAAACTTAAACCACTTCTAAACGGCACTCGTCGCCTTCTTACATGTTGTCAGGCTGTTATGAGTAGTAGTAGTATTGATGGGTATTATGGATCTTCTCCAATTTATCCAGCAAAAAATGGATGTGCCATAACATTAACACAGAGCAACAACAACAGCCTTGTGAGTCTAATCGGGCAAGTCTGCACCTGGGACCCGGATATACAGTACATTTCAATCAAATTTCCTTACTGGACTGGATTGGACTAGCTTCCTAGTTATCTCACTCAAGCATTTTTAAAATCAGCCAGAGCTGGTTGAAACCAAAATATATACGACATACATATGTTTGGCTATCATGGTTGTGTTTTGGGATTTGTTTGTGTCACATACACAGAAATAAACCTCTGTCTACAGGGAGAGACAGCTCTGATCCAATATAGGCCAACCTTTCCCCAAAACAATGATTCATTAGCAACTCAGCTACATAGGAGGTTAATAACCCTGCATAATGACACCATTAACGCAGTAATGTTTTATATTTTATCCTTCCTATAAATAGTTATTTAGGAGCACCTCTATTAGATTAATATTATTACCAAATTGCCTCTTGTAACTGGCTTAATGGGTCATGTGGTCTCTCACAATAAGGTCAATTTATTAAGGTGATATCTTGTGATTGGTGTCAAGCCATAAAAATGTAGTAAGCAATGCTGGAGAAAGATTGCTTATATTTGAAGTCAATGTCAAAACAAAAACACCTCTCCCTTCAATGCTATTCACCTTATTCCTGAGCGACCTACTTTATGTTCACAGCCATGGTAACCTTAACTGTTTTTCACTTCTGCTCGATGCTCGGAGAGAAACGATGAGCTCAAGTTTAATCTGTGCCATGGTTGGCTGTTCCAACAAGTTACATGTTTTTTTTTTTCTTTACAATGGGAGTATTTTATACACAATTCGAGCACTTGTTAGGCACCATATGTTTTACGACGAACAGGAACCGTTATTAATGAATAATGGGAAATATCTCTGATAAGGAATAAGGTGGATATGGGCGCTCCCTCAGAAGCTCAGTCCCCATTATTGGGGATGCATTGCCAAGGCGTTGTGCGATCGGCACCACTATTACTGTGTTCCCATGTTACATGTCCCATGGACATATCTATTTTGAACCAAAATGCCTATTGGTCATTTTAAGTACTGAATATTATACTGGCTTCAGCTCTCTTTCTATAGCAGTTGCCTGTTAATGCAGCTTTAGCAATGCAGTATGTGTATGCTAAATCTATAAATGTACATGTGTAAATGCACTTTTTGAGTTTGTATAAATGTATACATGCCATGTCCAATAAGCAAATCTATAAGTTCAAAAGTGAAAAGAGCTGCTCAGTGATTAATCTTTCCATGATGATGTCAAATACCGTTATTCAAAATGAAATCTACATTATATAGACACAGGGAATCACTGTTAGGTGTGGTCCAAATATGCCAAGCTGATAACACGGATTTATTGGCCATAAAAGCCATAACAATTATCTGGCCTAGCACTACATTTCAGGAACAGGTGGAATATATATATTTCAGTATTTCAAATACATTTAATTTTGAAATGTGGATTTTGTATCTAACAATTCATATCAATTCTGCACATTGTTGCATGTAACTGTGAAATGACCACAGTATGTTTTATATAAACAGAAAATAGTAGAAACTCAACTTCATGAGGCCTCGGGGAAGACCCAGGACTAGGTGGAGAGATTATATCTCCACACTGGCCTGGGAACGTCTCGGGATCCCCCAGTCAGAGCTTTCCAATGTCGCTCGGGAAAGGGAGGTTTGGAGTCCCCTGCTGAAGCTGCTGCCCCCGTGACCCGACTCCGGATAAGCAGATGAAGATGGATGGATGGATGGATGGATGGATGGATGGAATAGCATTTTTACACTTATTTAACATTATTGATATCTGTGGGCATTTATCTATAATGCACACAAGTGATTTGTAAACTTAGATCAAATATATCAGTTGAATTTAAATTTAAAAAGCATTCTTAATGTAATTGTGAATGGTATACACAACTCTGAATTACATAACCAAGTGTCTCATAGGATGTCAGCATCAAATGGGCGAATGATAGCACTTTATTTAGTTCTGTGACACCGACTATGTGACTCAAATTATGAAGAGAACTGCAAATAGAAAGACTTCCTTGAATGAGATATTTTTAACCTCAAGCCGAGGGTATATTAATTTACTTATTCATTCACTTTCATTTATAGGAAAGTGATTGATAAATTTAAATTTAATTTAAGTATCTTCTGCACTTCAGGCATCAGCAAAATATACGTGTATATTGTTCGGGTCCAGAGATAAGAAAGGTGCCATTAACTCCATACATATTTGGGATGCTTTATGTCATGTTTTTGTTGATAATGTGGATCTGTAGATCTCACTCAATCTTCTTCTTTAATGTATTCCGGGTTTTCAGTATTAGTCAGAAATTGTAAGATAATGCAATGTTTGTCACAGTCAGTGACTATCTGCTCATGGCCTGCTGGCTGCCAGTTGTGTGTGCGTGCTGAAAAGATAATCTGGTGGCAACACACTTTCTATAATCAATCAATCAATCAATCAATCAATCAATCAATCAATCAAAATAAATTGATTTCATTATAGCACAGAGAACCCTAAATGTCTGTCCTGTTCACTGTTTGAAACTATTGTGTATATAAATGTGAGCAGCTGTAGGGTAACTAGTGTTAGCATATAATAGCTGTAGCGTAGCGAGTGAGCCTATTAGCTGTAGGGTAGCGAGTGTTAGCCTATAATAGCTGTAATGATGCAGTTGCCTTCATAATGAGTTATGAAGGAACTGCGTATAATCATTAAATAAAGTATGTTTAATAAAGAATGTAAAAAGGGGCAACACAAACAGAACAGAATATAAGGACAGACAGGGGAGCAATCACCAGACGAGGGACAGGTGTGGGAGGCCCTGATTGCCACCTGTCACAGATCGGCTCTCAATACTCCGGGGGAAAGGCTCGCGAGAGGTTTCAAACCCAGTGTAAAATCCAGACACATCAAAGAGATGCTTTAATGTAAAGGTGCATGTACAATATGCAAAACCTCCAGTGTAAGTAATAGTAATGCAAATATTTGACTGTAAGGAGTTTCCTCTGAAATACATGGTTTTCTGGAAACAAACAATGGTCTCTCAAATATTGTACAGTAACTGAAACTTTATTGCTATGATTTAAAAATAACCTTTGAGCCATAGTATGTGTGCAAGTAGTGACACAATTTTATTCATAGACTGACTCATCCATTTCTCGTTCTGTAGGTAATGTCACACCTGAAATACAGAGTCTAAATGACAATAACAATGATACTTTGTAATGTCTGCGCAGGGCCATTAAAATTCCAAGATAAGTCAAACATGTACACAATTATACCAACAAGCATGCTTAAAAATAACTAACATATTTCCTGGGATGAAACATGGATTTCTCATCATTCATAAGATAATAATAATAATAATACATTAACATTGCTGTTATGTTTGTTTACTTTGGTCACAAATCAGAAATCAGAGGTCAAGTTTACATTAGACAGGGACGAACATATTTGTCACTGTTTTTCTATGTATTTATTTATTTTTTCATACACCAAATTAATTAGTAGGTTACACAAACATAACATTTATATTTTTGTTAAGAAAATGTTACGTATCCAAAATCACTCAACATGTACTGTAGGCTCCACACCTATAAGTTGCTTTAACTATCATCCACATGCTTTCCATTCGTGGTTATCTGCTGTTCATGATGACTATAGTGTACCAATTACCATGACCTGTGTAAACCCTTACAGCACATTTATGTGCTGTAACTAACAACAGATTCAAACATGGCAGGGGATTGCCTGCTTAGATAATCTTTGTACTGAACAATTTTGCCTGACTAAATATGACCTGAGATACTGTGTGTTAATGACACACTATTGTTACCTCATAGCAACACCAGAACACCATAATTTATATTGTGCTGGGTTTGTTTGTTTGTTTGTTTGTTTGTTTGTTTGTTAATCATACATCTACATTTAAAATTGGCAAAAGCATTGTGTTGGTTTTCAGCGATCGACTGTATTATACTGTATAAGGTATTCCTGTATACTGAAGGTCTTTCAGGGACAATTCCAAGTCAAGTCTCAAAGGCAAAATAATGCTCCTTCTCTACATGTTGACAAGTGGAGAAGTGGTCTTAATGCAGTATCTGTGACATGCTAAAATGACCCTGTCTATGTAGCTATTGCTCAATCACTCCCTTTCAGTGACTTTTGCTTTAAAGGAAAATGAATCACTGCTCACCCTACCCATTCTATGTAATGTGCTGTCATAAGTAGGCTATTGCTTTGCTCCACCATGGCTTGGCAACGGTTGAGCTGTGTCAGGGGCTGGAAAACACAGCCCCTGACACAGTGGTGCAACCATATTGGTTTGAAGCAGTATTTAAAGAGTAATGGCAGGGTCAATAATTTATTAGAATGCTTGCTATTTTCTAATTGCTAATTTCACCACAATGTTTATGGAGCCAGGGTTGTGTAGAAGTACCAGATTATTTTTTCAACATGTACAGAGAACTATAAGATAGTGAGGAGATATTTGGTGAGTCTGACAAAAAGTGTATTATCATACAATTATCTTGCAATAATTTCGTCACATGACCAAACCGGAAAACAGGTCTCATTGTTTCCGCTTATCGGAGAAGATGGTGATATTACATTAGTTTGAACCAAACTGACAGTGTGTGTAATGTTCACTTTTGGGCAATCAGATAACATAATTGTTTTTTTTATCGATATGCCACGCCCGTTAACCAATTATCAACAATATTAAAGTTATATTTAGAATAGATGAGGTCGCTGTGCTACGAATGCCAGGGGCACAGTGGGGGAGGGGGGGGTCGGGGGGGGGACGTCCCCCCC
>JAODUH010001375.1:0-12851 GCA_027564835.1 Typhlichthys subterraneus
GGACATATGACATTCCGCGGTTTGCTCCCTCTGCTGCTAGTCTGCTGAAATGCCTTAGGACAGCGCGAGGGTTAAGTAGTAAATCCTAAGTGTTTACTTATCTGCTGTCAAGCGCCTGGTCAGAATGTTGGGTATGTAACCACACTGCCCCCTTGTGGAATAGAAACACAGCAGCTGGCTGAGGATTCAGGAGCGCTGCTGCAGATTTAAAAGGAGTTTCACTTTAATAGCAGGGACTCCAACATGGCCGGGTAGTTTGGGGTTCCCCAGCCCGTGACAGGATCCCAAGATGGGGCAGCACAGAAACCCTTCCCCTGAACCTTCTCATCTAGACAGCCCAGTTGACACCCCTCAGTGACCTGGAAATATCACCACACTACATTTCATACAGGGAGCCAGCCATAATGTAGTATACACTCTGAAACTAGTTTCGCTAAACTTTTATTTAAATATACAGTGGATTTAACACCCCTGTTAAAATGCCAGGTTTTTGTGATGTAAAATAATGAGGCAAAGATAAATCATGTCAACTTTTTCAATCTTTATTGTGACCTATAATGTTAACAGTTCAATTGAAAAACCAACTGAAATCTTTGAGGGGGAAAAAATATATAATAAAAACCTTACAATAACCTGGTTGCATAAGTGTGCACACAAAAACAAACCAAGTCCCCCAAAAGCATGCAGCAAAATGTGTAATGGTCTGATGAAACCAAGGTTCAACTTTTGACTTTTGACAACTTTTAAACTGAAGATTAAATTCACCTTTCAGCTCGACAACAACCCAAAGCACACATTCAAATCCACAAAGGCGTGGCTTCACCAGAAGAAGATTAATATTTTGGAATGGCCCAGCCAGACCCCAGACCTGAATCCAATTGAACATTTGTGGGGTTATCTGAATAGGGCTGTGCATGGCGATGTCCTTGCAATCTGACAGATTTGGAGCGCTTTTGCAATGAAGAGTGGGCAAATATTGCCACCTTAAGATGTGCCATGCTAATAGACTCCTACCCAAAAAAAACTCAGTGCTAAAATCAAAAGGTGCTTCAACAAATTATTAGTTTAAGTGTGTGCACACTTATGCAACCAGGTTATTGTAAGGTTTTCATTTTTCCCCCCTCAAAAAGTTCTGACATTATTTATCTTTGTGTCTTTTACATCACAAAAACCTGGCATTTTAACAGGAGTGTGTAGACTTTTTATATCCACTGTGTATGTGTGGTACAGAATAGCAAGATAACATAACTTACGTCAAACAGCGCCGCGCCGCCCTTGAGCTTGTAGAGGAGAGGATTGAAGAACCCCAGGACAGGCAGACCTTTCTGAAGTCGCTTATCATTGATCAGAGCCAGCATGCCACCAACCACAGGTGTTGATGCCTTGAAGGAGAAGTAGAGGGACACAGGAGAGATCATGTGTTCAATGAACGTATGTACATAAAAAACTTTGATAAGATCATTGGGACTTTGTGTCAGGATTCCTAAACACTGAAAACAAGTGGGAAATATGTATTCCATGTTTACTATACGTTTATTTTTTGAATTAATTTCCAAAGTAATATTGATTTAGTCTTCGATTTTAACTTCAAATATTATTTTCATTACCGAGGTCCCAGAGATCCAAGGAATGGGAACTCTATTAGTGACGACCCAATAGTTATCAGAAAGGGCAGCCATGTCTGGATAGGCCCTTCCACTGGTGTTGAAGTAGGACTGCGGTGGTAGTGCTTTCGCCACAGTCTTAAGATAGTTGTCCACAGCACTGGCCTATGGAAGCACACAAACAAAGCATCATCTTCTATCCACTTTTGTTTAAGGATAGAAGATATTTCACATTTTCTCCTGCTCTTAGAATATTAGCACTTTATTTCCTGGAATTGTATGGTATAGTAATAGAACACGTAGATAAGTCAGACATGCTGCTGTCAGCAGCTTTAACAGAATGTTGGTTGTTTAGGATAACCAGTGTTTGACCTGTTCTTCTGACAAATGTGCTGATTGTAAATCTATTTGGATAAAAGCATCTGTTAAAAAAGTTTAGCGATTGTAAGCCAACACACTTTGTAAAATTCACAAACTATCTCCGTGCGGTCCACCGCCTGCCCTGTGCATGCTTAAAAAATAATCTGATGTTTCTACGCAGCCCTGTGAAAATGGTTCAGAGACCATGAGTAATCACTTTCCCATTGGCCACCACAGAGTCCTGACTAGCGCCATTGAAAGTCTTTGGGATGTGCTAGAGAAGATGTTACGGAGTGGTTTGACTCTCCCTTCAATAAATTTTCAGAAAAAAATTAATACAATTTTGAACGGAAAGAAATGTGACCATGCGTAAGTTTATCAAATGGTCTGTAAATATGGGGGTCTACAAAATATCGTGCAACAATGTATACTGGGCCAGGCAGTGTGTGATATGCAGATACACCATTTTGCTTAGATCTGCTGAAATGTTTTTTCAAGCCATCAAACCATAACCAGGCTAGGCAGATACCTGATAATCAGGCCTCTTGAACACGTTGCTGAACCCCCCTCCACTGATGTAATCTGTAACTTCATAGGACACTTCATAAGGGTTCTTGAATGAGGTTCCTCCTACTGTAGTCACATATGGGCTGAAAATAGGTAGAGTACAAATTACAATTCTCCATTTCCTCTATGGAATACAAATGCTATTTAAAAAAGATACAGCATTTGTGTCTAAAATAGAATCACAGTAAATAGCTTCACTTTTACATACAAGTGGCAGTGACTATTTTCCAGTTTTAGATCATTTGTGCATTTAAACTTCATATATATTCCGTCACATTTTGTCAGGACACAGGTGCTTCAACAGTGAATTCACAAACATCCACAATGATGCAAAAGAAGAATGTTTTTAAAAGGAGAGCCAGTGTTTTTTTCTCTAGCAGACGTTTTACCTTGAAGCAGGGAAGCTGGGCCTGAAGGAGTTCTGTTCTTTGGTCAAATGTCTGCAGCCGGCACCGCTATCACCTAACATGACATGTATAAAGGATTCAAATGGTAAAACAAAACAATGAACCAACCAATACAAACGTTATGGAAAATACTATTTGGTGATGAAAAACGATACTGTGTTTCTTAGCTACCATGTATTTTTCCTTCTTCTTTACTTTCTTTCTTAATTACATTATTTTTTTAAATGCTGTTGTATTTGGTTTTACAGTTGATATAATGACTTGATACAAACCTAACCCTTTTTAGATAATCTCTACAGTGTCATGGCTTTGTTTCCAAGGACTTCAAAGCTATCTCTTATACAATTAATCACATGTAATATTTGCCATAGCTACAATCTTAGAAATAAACATTTGTATTACTTTGTTTTGTTATAGGTACCATATAATTCATTTTTTTATGTTTGTTAGTTCAATTAGAAAGACCCAGGTGAACATACGTTACAATTAAAACTCTAGGTGTAAAATCTTTTCAGAATGTTTTTAAAACCTGCAAGTAGAAACACCTTGAAGAAGGAAGAAGAAAAAAGTCAAGTCGCCAGTTCTGAATGCTATTCTTATTAGTTACCAACTAACCAGAAGCAAAGAGCAAGGATATGCCCCTGACGCCAGCCTTCATGAACTCAGTGTTAATACGCATCATGTAGGCAGTGGAAAGGCTATCCTCATCGTCCCCATAGCTGATGGTGTGGACCCAGGGTACGTCAGACATGTTGCTTAGCAGAACCATCCACTGGAGAAAAGGCTCCTGGGACTCATGACGACCTTGCGAACAAAAAAAACAGAAAAGACAAAAATGAATAGGTCCTCCCTTCATTGGGCAGACGGCCAAGTCAAGTTTAGACAAATCTCCCACTCACACAAACACTTCATTCAGTTGTGTTCCATGAATTTGCATGCACACAATGGTTTATAAAAAAACTCCTGCTTAAAAATATAAAAATGTATAATCTCACCCAACAGGTTTCATGATTAGAACCAAAACCCAAGTCTGCATGGTTATACTACTTTAAATATGGAAATAACTTATTTAGATATCATGTAATACACAGAGGTTTCAGGAAGCAATAGTGTTTCTCAGTAAAGGTTTATTTACTGAGAAACACTTCCCATGAGCCATTTTGCTTTGTCTCAAATATACTGGAAAGCTTGTGTGGCAAGTGTGTGTATCAAAGATAACAGTTGAGAACTACCGTTCAGTCTGAGGCATTTTGTTAGATACTGTATCATGTATATAGGAAGGCGGTAATGTAATGAGTGTCTATGCCAGAAATCACATGATTGGATTTTGCAGAGAGTACGTACGTGCATATTCTAATTACCACCCTCATATTGTGTCTAAGGATTCAAAGAGTACTTTGCAACAGCTGTGTGAAACTTTGACATACGTTATGGATTGTTCTTTTGTAATATGCTCTTTTATAAGCAGAGACAGGAAAAATAAATAGATTAACACGTACATCCACCTTAACCCGACTTGCCGTCTCTACATACCTGGGTTAGTAAAGACCCATGTGGAGATGTTTGCTCCTGTGCTCATGATATACTCTATATCCAGACTGGCCTCCAAACCGGCTTTGCCTTGCCCCTGGGTACCAACGACCCGGTCCACCTTGGACAGATGCTGGAAACCACTGCCAAACATGCTCATGAACTCGGCCAGATCTGCGGGGTGGTAGTACTGCTCCAAAAACTACATTTGTAGTGAAGATGTTTTAGGGGAGGCAAAACAGCATTAGCACTGGCTGGTCAGACTCATTCTTAAGTGTATTTATGTATGCATTTTAATTGTGGAAGCATCAGACCTGCGCGACAGCCTGGCTGTTACTTTGAGCTGATCCGACATCGGCTTCTGTCAAATTGTAGCGGGCTCTCAGGACAGCAGGAGTCACCCCAAGGTGAAACCCTTCCCTAGAGTTCCCATAATTCCTACTGGACACACCCTGGTTGAGCTTGTGTGTCTTGGGCGGGAAGCGATGGACACCTCCAACTGTGGGGGGGAAGAAAAAAAAAATCACATCAATGACACTCAACAAATACAGTATGTTGGTATGTATATTTATGTATGTACATGTATACTGTACATTGTGCAGTAGGTACAGTATATGTATGGCACACACAGCTCACCAAAGTCCAAATGTTCATGAACAGAATAGTCAACAGCATATGGAGACGATGATCTCACAACAGAATGTCCGTCTCTGGAGTAACGGTGAAATCTGCTGCCTGGAAGCAATGCCTCTGCCACCCTTAAAAGAGACAAATACAGTACAGTCAAACACAAAAAAACAAACCTCTATAAATGGTTGGTGAAATAAATGCAGTATCCCTAATGCATTGCAATAAACAGGCAATAAATACCCAATCAGCATGCATAATCAAATGATCCAAAGCTCTAAATGAGAAAAAAACAAAACTAAGCCTACATATGAATTGTAACTGTCAAAGTTAATTTTGTTTTGTCTACTGTACTAACCACTAAAAGAGAACTAACTCCGATACTGCTGTGTGAAATTTCCTCAGAAAACAATTGGGAGCTTAACTGTGTCATGTGCTGTTGCAAACATGTTACTGCATTAGCAGACTGCAGCAGAATTACTATTTTAAAACATGCACATACTCAGCAGTCATGGTGCACTGTAGGAAGTCCAGGGTGTGAACAGTCAGGCATCTGGTAATCCCATGAGTCTGTAGCCAGCGACGCACCATCATCTGGGTCAGCACAGACGGCTGAATAAGGGAAGAAACTTCCTCCAAGGTCAGATACGTTCCTGGGAAGAACAAAACAAACACATCAAAGTTTATACACTTGAGACCGTGACAAAGACAGAAAACTGCTGTAGAAAGTAGGTCAATGATAAGGTGTTTGGCTTTGGTCTCTGTATTTTTAGTGCAATGCAAACTGTGTATGTGCGCACATACTGTATATAGAAACAGCCAATGCAGTTTGTCACCAAGGAAAATTATTTACATGTAAAAATTCACATATACTAGATAGAGAAACTCAAAACTTATCTTGAACCAACTAAAAATGTTAACATTTTATGAGCGTTTTTGCCACCTGTCAAATGCAATTGTGTATAGAAAAAGCACAAGGGCATACCATATCTTGTAGAGTCAGGGTCAGACACCAGGCCATGTGTCTCTTTCAGCAGGTCAATGTTTCGCTGCTTCAGGGCAAAGGTCAACTCTAGCTGCTCTAAGGGACTGACCCGACCAACATTAGTCCAGTCTTCTGACACTCTTAAAAAATAAAAATAAAAATAAAGGGCAAAACTGATATTGAGGTTTTATGATTACTGAAATGTTTGACTCTTGGCTTCAAGATCACTACATCTATAAATATGTTATAGAAATATCATCATAATAGTTTATTATAATAATGAAAGCAGTAGTAGCATTCCCCCAGACGTCTTAGAAGATAAAGTATTACATTGAAATCAGATTCTAACGTGATTTAATAAACAAACAATACATATATTAATCAGATAATTATGGGGAAGTGGAATAATTAGTGAAAGTTGGTTTCCTCACAATGCATCTTGATCGGCTTCAAGATAGCCACTCCAGACCAACGATATGCTTATCAGGAGCAGAGTCAATGGAAGCCTTTGCAGAAAATACGATAAGTATAGTTAAACAAAAGAAAGGCACTTTAAAGAAAATATTGCCCTACACGAATAATCCCTAATGTTTTACAGGGAGGACAAACGTAGCCTAAAATAAATCCTTATTCTTACGGACACACAAAAATAAAACATGGCACAGACATGCGAACAACCCGGAAATCACGTCTTAACTCAACAATAAATACATCTACATTATTTTGCTTGTACACAAGTTTCTGCCGTATATTCAGCTAAATCTGCTAATAAGAAATCTAGGTCACTGCGGACAAGCAAAAAATATATAACAATCTAGCACAGACTATTGATAATTAACTATTGTTTACTCTCTTTAGAAAACATCTGTATTTTGATTTAGTTAAACAATATAAATCAAACTCACAAAGTCTTCATTGTTGTCAAGCCTATTCCTTATTTTAAATGAGCCATAGGCAGTTCAGTGTCACATGACTGCCTAGTCACGTGATACATTGCTCAGTCGAAATGATATCCATTGAATGGAACCTACAGAAGTTAAAACTCTCAAGTTTATGAACCAAGGATGAACGAAGCATACATTTATCAAAGTTGACGATAAGAAGTGACCTTCACTATTGCCACACGTCTGATTTCGTCCATCCATGTCAAGTTTAATAGTTAGATCTTCACTGACGGCATGCATTTAGATTAATATTGATTTTCAGAAAACGTTGTCTGCGTCGTATTTTGATGAACCAAATGTTTACACAAATAAATTAAGGCAATTTCAGACAAGTACATTCATTAAAATGTGTTTATTAGACAACAGTACATAATGGGAATTTAAAAATTTAACAAGGTCATCAAATATATTGTTTTTGTTTAAGGATTTAATGTATAAAATTTACCTGTGTAGGCGTTTTTTTGTTGCACAAAATGAGGAAATGGCTTTTGATGCCAATTTTGATAGATTCTAGGACAAAGGACTACAATGAAAATGATGTTTAAATGTTTTCCTCAATTTATATTATTTCATTTAGAACACAGATTTTTTCAGTTGTCATCTGAAAAATAGAAATCCTCTTCTTCACTTTCATCAAATATTCCTTCATTGTCTGGGAACATCTCCCATACGACAAAGCTATCATTTTCTGAAAAAGAAAACAGTAAATTAAAACATGCTTAATTTTAAAAGGTTCTAAACACCATCATGCAAAAGTATGGGGGCACTTTCAGCACAGTGTACATGGATTAAAAGGTATAGTAAGCGATTTTAAGATAGTATACAATAAATAGCTCCTCAAGGTCTGCTAGCTGCATTGTCTGTCAGTCAGTCTTGGAGCTCTTAATTACACATGGTTTCAGTTTACAAAAAAATATAGACTACTGGTATATAGGCTCAGATTTATGATAAGTGTGTATGAAAGCTGACCTGCGTTACTGCATCTTTTAATTGCACGCTTGACTGAAGGCTTTGGCGTGTAGCCCTGAAAGACATACAGTGTCAGCAAGGGTATGTGACAACAGAACCATTGTTTTTGGTGCTAGTAATTTGATTCATAATCCCTTAAAATGACCAGTACCTTTAAAGAGGGACCATGTTTGTTAACCTGGTTTCTCTTCATTCTCTTCTGGAGTTGGAAAATGTAATTGTCATCATTTTTCCTGACAATAGAGACCAGCATGAATAATTTCCCATAGACCACAACAACAAACAGACAACGGATGTTTATAAACTGCATATTATCCTCTTCTGAAATGTGTAGAAATGATATTGGCGGTACAATCAGTATAGCAGAGTATACAGTAGTATAGTACAACAAAGGCACACCATGATCAATATTATTATTAACAACCAATAACGTTCAGGTTTTCCTCTAAAAAAGGAGAAAGAAAGAAGACATTCAACATCACATAAAAAAATAAAAGTATAATGACCTGTTGACAGAGCCCATCATGCCAGGTGTGATATGCAGACACTGGGGTGTCTTCACTGTGGGGAAGCCTGCCCCCCCAGGTGTCATGGGCTCTTGGTCTGTAAACCTAAATACATGCTCCTTCCCACCTAGAGGTGGAGAAGACACAGAGGGCAGCTACCCACCAAGACAGAGAAGCTGTTATCCATGTCATATCATATTATAACCACTAGAGGGTGGTAATCTTCACATCCCATTCCAAGAAAGGAAAAAAAAAAAATAATAATAATAATCGTGTATATATATATATATATATATATATATATAAAAAAAACTACCCTACTACTGTACAGACAGACAGACAGACAGACAGACAGACATTGATAGCTAACAGAAATCAAGAATGTCTGCATAAAGAGAAACAAGGAACAGGAAGAGGAAGTAACATAAGGAAGTAGCACCTGGAAGCGTTTATTCTGCATGACGGCACAAGTGAAGGCGTCATCGTGGTTCTCTTTGGGCATGGCCTCCATGAACTGGCGAACCTGCTCTTTTCTCTTAAGGGTTCCCACTCTGGCAGTTATCTTGGGAGACTCTAGAACAATATGCACGATCACCTTCTGTCATAGACAACCTGGAGTATGACTCCTAACAATTGGTTATATTTATTACACAAATTAAGTTGTATAATTTTACATGGGTTACAAACTGAAGCGTCACTTCAAAACAATGAAGACCAGGCCAAAGTACTGTACTGCATATCATTTCAAATTTAAATTGTAGCCATTTCATATCTACCATATGTGACGCTATGGTTAAATATAGAGAATCACCTACTGTTACAAACAATAATACAATAAAGTCAAAATTCCCTACTCTCTTATTGTGCGTGCAGGTCAAAATATGACTTCCTAATTCCTCTACCTTTAATAGAACCACTCCAAATACACACAGTACCTGGCCCTTTAACTGGCTCTTCCTTCTTCCTGGACTTCTTTGCCTTCTTAGGCGAGGTGCGGACCCTTCCCTGGCACGCATGCCGTCTCTGGCACTCCTCTGCCGAGCGCGTTCCAACCATCATGGCTACATTCACCCAGTAGTTTCCCATGTGCTTGGGACAGGAGGCCACAGCCCTTGGATAAACACAATGAAGCGGTGTTAAAACTACTAAGTAATAGGATCGATCTGTGATGAGAAACAAATGCTGGTGTTAATATTGACAAAAGTGCCGTTTTTATACAAATCTGCATTTTGTGGGCTGAAACAGAACTACACGTAACACGTCATATCTGTTGAACATCACCCCATGACACTGTAAAAATGAATTATTCAGACTGTAAAGACATTATTTGCACTGTAAAAAAAAGACATTACCCTACTACTGCTGTAAAAATACATTATTTCAACACTGTAAAAAGACAATAATGCTGTAAAAGGACATTACTCCAACACTGTATAAATACATTACAGCGACGATGTTAAACAAAAAAATAAATCCCAATAAGTGTCATTTTGTCCAGAAACGTCATACAGTATTTAGATGAAAGTGACCCAGTTCATATATGTTTGCCTGATTGTTACAGTATGTGGGTAACTAGTAGCATGCCTTGTATTGTGAACCGAATATTATTAACATTATGATAATGGTAAATGTCAACATACTAATCATATCAAGTTCGCAAAAATGATGGAGGTTATGTCCATATATCGCATAAGTCAACATGGTTATTATTGTGACAGGCCTACTTGCACAGTAAACAGACATTACCCTAACGCTGTAAATATACATTACTTAGACAAAAAAAAACAAACATACTAATGCAGTTAAAATAACTGAGAATTCAACTTACTTCTGCAGACGCTCAACCTCTGCCTCTGCCCACATGTCCTCATCTCCAGCTTGAGGTGCGTTTGTTCTTGTACCTTCTCCGTCCCTGTTGCTCTTGCTGCGGGTGATAATAGGGATCTCACCAGAGGTCTCTCTGATGGTGTTCCTGCTGTTCTTCCCAGAGCCCAGCGCATGGCTGTTCTTGCGCAACGCACCCACACTCTCCTCCTCTGACTGGCTATCCTGGGAGTCATCCAGGGCGCTCCTCCCCCTGTAGCCCCTTGCTGCGGCTGTTTTACCCTTCCTCCTCTTAAAAGTGAAGTTGTCGTCGTCGTCAGACTGCGATTCCTCGATGTGAACTTCGGCGAGTTTCGCGCGTGCCGGAATATTCCGCTGCCGCGGTGCTACCCGCTCCGAGGAGCTACCGGTGTCAGGCAAAGAGTTTGGCTTCTTCGTCATGGGTTTGGCACATGGCCTGTTCTGAACCCGGCCGCCTCTGTTCACACAGAGGGGGCCCACGCTGGTGGCCAGCCTCTGGGGGCTAAAATGCTTTCTGTTGGACCGCCTGGGGACCATCGTCTGCTCGTCAGAACTGCTGCTCCCATTGCTTCCTGCAGGGAGCTGTGTGCGCCTGGAGGAGGCGGCCTGCAGGTTCTCAGGGAGCTGTTTGACCCTGGAGGAGGCGGCCTGCAGGTTCTCAGGGAGCTGTGTGCCCCTGGAGGAGGACGCGGCCTGCAGGTTGGTCGTGGCTCTTTTGCGGCTGCAGTGCGGCGTCTTGACCTTCCGCAGGGGACCGGTCGACTCACTCCTAGCGGTCGGCGCGATGCGAGGCTGCCCTGCAAAACACAGAGTGCGCCGGGTAAGACTGCGCCCAAACTCCTGTCACTCACAGGAGGAGAAACGCTGTTATGTCGGTGCGACGATACCCTCGTCGCGGTGCAGGAAGACGCCGGCAGATGTCTGTGGAGCCTCTCTGGCGGTGACCGGTGTGTCAGATTCCTGTGGGATGCAGAAAAAAAACGTAAGGCGGGGTAGCTGGTGGAGCTAAAACCATAACGGAAACATTGGTCTAGGTCCTCACTGGAAGCTTACAAGCATGGATATGGTGGTCTCGTAACACGTATGTATAGTGACGTTCATGTCTGCATCAACGACAACCCTCCCTCCTTTCCAGTACTCTAGTGGTGGCTTCAGTATTCGGCCACTTCTGGACATTTTTGCACTGGTGGGGGCCGAAGTGCTGGTAGCACCTGCGATTTAGGGGGAGAATAAAGCAAGGGGGTACATACAGTATACTGTAGTGCATCAAATGTGCTGGATACACATTATTTAGCCACCGTTACAGCTGTTGAGGTGGAAATGGCACTAAATAATAAAGAAACACGTAACTCAATATTGGCATGCCACTGAAATGTATTCAAGCAAGTTGTGTTCCTATCACTTGTGTTATAATTGTGTTATGCTATCACTGCATAATCATATGTAAACAACAAGCTAGCACCATCTACTGAGAAACGCTGACGTTATTACAGTGGTTACAGTATTATACTGTAACCATTAGTACCAACCGCGACAGACGTAAATCGAAACTACACTTCACGTCAATGACTCGTAACACGGCAGCTCAGGTGGCGTCACATAAACATTTATCTGTGCGCAACACTCAATGTGTGACAGACAACTTAATGAACTTAGATAGCAAGGTGGGCTTTCTAAAAACCTAATATTAATATATCAGGCCATTGTAGGTCTTGTATACAATTTATAAAATATCACAGTAGATAAAATGTCTACAATAAGTAGGTGGAGTAGGGAAAAGGAAATTCCAAATGCATATGTGAATGATAAACATAGCTGCCTATACAGGATAATACAGCAGGGTAAGTCAACTTTTGCCTGTCAATATATTTTACTTTAAGCTAATAAATATGACTCCATGTATCTTTACACTTAAGTATCATGCTTTTACAAACAGTATGTTTTTACAAAAGCTGCTGAAATACTACCACGTGTGTATTCCTTATTTATAGTTGTAAATAGACTGCTTTGTTGTATGGTGTATTCACGTAACTCTGCCTGTATAGTTGGCTGAATGGAAGCATCATGGAGCAGAACTCAAACAGCAAAACAAAGGCAACACAAAATCGTTAATTAATCGTAATCGAGGTACAATGTTCAATTAATCGTGATTAATTTCAGGTCAAATCTTGCAGCCCTAACTTGAGGTCCTGTTTACCAGCATGTACAGCAACACGCCCGGGTCCCTGAAAAACTCCTGTGTATTTATGTAAATAGGTAATAAACAATAAACTAAAAAAATCAGTAATAACTCCATAATTTATGCTTAATGCAATGCGCATCGCTTCTTCTTAATACGGAGTACAGCCGCTGCTCCTTTGTGTCGAAAGGAGCCAGTTGAGGTGGTACAGGCATCTAGTAAGGATGCCCCCTGGGCACCTCCCTTGGGAAGTGTTCCAGGCACGTCCAGCTGGGAGGAGGCCTTGGGGAAGACCCAGGACCAGGTGGAGAGATTATATCTCCACACT
>JAODUH010001376.1:0-12851 GCA_027564835.1 Typhlichthys subterraneus
CAGGTGTGTTGGAGCAGGGAGACATCTAAAACATGCAGGGCTGCGGCTCTCTAGGACCAGGGTTGCCTACCCCTGCTTTAGACCAATCACATATTGGAATTCATAAAGTGTTTTTTCCAGAAAAAGGTAACACACTTGCAATGACAACAGTTTAAACACAGTGTAAACATAATTTTGTTATGGGAAATTATATTATTATTATTATTATTATTATTATTAACTTATCATATCCTTTATGCCCTTTATAAAGATGAACTGTATGAAATGTGCCACTTAAAACTAAAGACACATTTCTCCTGTTCCAGTATTTAATAATTATTTCCACAACCAATCAAAACCTATTCTTATGTCTTGAGAGACAAGTATTTTAATGACAAAAGGAAGATCTACAACATAGCACCTTGTCCATTTGTATAATGATCATAAACACAGTGGCTCAAGTGCAGATTAGTCAAACTTTAAGCCCAGCATACATTTGCACGCACTTGAACAGATAAACACACTAGAGCCCAACTGATACAGTATATCAACTGACACGATAATGTCGATTTTGGCCAATACATCAATACCGATTTAGTTTAGAAAGAAAATCAAAGGTTAAATTACCTTTGTCAAATATTCTCTGATAACCATATTTGAGTGAACCAAATATTAAAGCTGGTATGGGACAAATAATTCAAGTATTGGTCAGGCTCTAGTAAAAACTCATAAGAGCACTACAGTGGAAATGACAGGTTAGAGAAAATAACAGTAACACCAGCAGTACATTCTGGAAATAGAATTTCATGAAGAGTGTTAAACAAACAAACAAACATCCATCAGGTAAAGATGGCTGACAACAAGGGGCGTCCACTGTATATTAATTAAGAGTGAATGCGTGTGTGTGTGTGTGCGCGCGTGTGTGTGTATGTGCGAGTGTGTATGTGTGTGCGAGTGTGTGTGTGTGTGTGCGTGTGTATGTGTGTGTGTAAAATATCCTGCCGTTTGTGAGCAGCAGTGTGGTGAATTAAACTGTCCGTCAACTGACTTCTGCAAACAGCGTATGTGAGCATGCACGCTTATGTATGCCTTTCCATTGGTGCTGTCTGTCTAAACACACTCTCCACTGAGCGCCTTCGCCTGCTGAGTGTGTGCGCGCGCCACAAGACACACAATTCGTCAGCCTCAGAAGAAACAACACAAGTGACACACTGCCGTGAAAAAGGCAATCAGTCGATTACATGTGAAGAATGAATCTACTGCAACGGCCAACACAGTGAGAGAAAGCAAAGATCCCAGAAGAATGAAAAAGTGACAGAAGGCTACAAGAGAGAAGTCACACAGCAGAGGCAGAAGAAAAAGGAGATTGGACGGATCAATAGAGAGTAGTACCAGGTTAGATTTGGCGGTATAGTAGAGTTCCTCCACACAGTCGAGAAAAGGCTCAGAGTCACGCTGTCAGTAGGACACAGAGGAGAGATCTCAGTTAACACTTGTCTGGAGCCAGGGATGATGGATGGATGGATATATGCAGACATACCAGACAGATTGAGAGCAAGGAAGTGAGAGGAGGAGAATATGGAGGAAGGGTGGGACCGGGGGGACAAGCCCTCACTCGTATGATGACGAGAGCTGGGCTAGAAAACTAAGCAAATCAGGTGAAACGGGCCTTTAAATTGTTTCACTTTATAGTTTCACTGTGCCTAGTGTGAGAATAACTGAGGCATCGACCTTGGTTAGAGAGGTCTGCAGGATCTCAGGAGAACAGATGGTAGGGCGCGAGAGGGAAGGAGTACTGGATAAAAGAAAGGGGGTGGAGACTTCACTCAAGGGGCTGCTGAGAAACACACTTGTCAGCAACACCTTGTATTACAGCTGGGTGGAGAGATAGATGGAGGTGGAGGAGACCTGGAGGAGTAAACAGTCGAGACCAAGGAAGAGAAGTAATTGGATGGAAGAATCTACACTAAGCCATTCACAATTGTCTGGATTTAGTTATAGGGTGGATTCTCCCAGTAACCAGAGGGCAAGTTAGGTGGAGTGGAAGAGAGTGAGAAAATAAACCGTGTAGAAAGTGAAGAAGAGACAGGGGAAAGGAGTGGGGGGAGAAAAGGTCAAACGTATGGAGTGTGGATAGCGGGCAACATGCCCACGGGCCCACATGAACCCTGCCCCACCCTAAACATGTCATACCCACTCACTCACCTCTGTCAAGCATGTCAGCGTTTAGAAAAGGCACTGCATGCATTCAGATGTACATTACAATAAATACCCCACACTCAACACTCAGGCCAACGCATGTAGAAGCCTTGATAGAAACTATGATCTCATTTGATAATAACTGAGCAAAGGTTCTAGTGAAGTCTAAAGGTGTTCTGTCTAAATAACACTGGTTCAGCAGCTCAAGTGTCCTACATCTGTTGGAAACTGGATGAAAAGAAGTGTTCATCTTGTGAGCTGTGAAACTGTCATAAGCTTATTACAAGGAATGACCGCTATCCATCCCGCTAGTGCTTATTTCGTTCTTAAAAGTAAAACAGTGACAGAAGGACGCGCTGCCACAGAACTGCACACGCAGATATATACACACACACGCACGCAGTGTGAGGACTTACTGGTTCATGGTGTGGTTCTGTCTCCTTCCTTAACAGAGGATCAAACTTCACCTGTCCAACTGAGAGACAAAGAGAGATGGAGAGAGAATACACCCACTGCATACCCAAAAACACTGATGACACTACAGAGGATGTGCTTTGTGAGGACCTGTGTTCAATATCACAGTAATGACTACACAGCACTGGTCCCTTATGGTTTACTCACAGTTGATCTCTGACAGGGTCTTTTCCTCCCTGGTGCTTCTACTGGAAGAGCGAATACGATGAGGAACATTGACTGGAGACTGTGAGGGGGGAATGCAGCACACACACACACACATCTAATAAATACACATTCCCAAATAATCTCACAGATATTTGCAAGAGATACATATCAGTATCCATTTGTTTCACTTCAAATCGTTGACCCTAAACCCACGTAGACAACAGACACTAATATAGACAAGATAACATCCGCATTAGAAACATTGCTCTTACTGTGTCATTTTCCTTTTCCTTCTTCTGAGAAATTGTATTGTATTATTCTAGTGATGTGCAGGGACGTAAGCTAATGTGGAGGCCTACGGGTCTATGTGTGTATGTGTATATTGTATGTGCCTGTATTTACTTATTGTATTGACTGCCGATGTAAACCTATTTGCCCCTCGGGGCCGTTTACTTTTACTCTACTGCATGTTCCCCATGGACACACACAACACTAAAAACACAACAATGGCACGCCATGCATTGAAATTGAATGCATTCAGATTAACCTAGGTTTGCTTATTCATAAAAGGCAATCACTACTCTAATTGGTCAAAAATATCAAAAAGCAAACAGAAAGATCATCTGTTAATATAGACTACATATTATTGGTTAAACAAAGCCAATAATAAAGTAATTTAGAAGAGCCAGAGTAATGGCAGGCGTCCAGTGTTCTATGCATTTCAATGGGACACCACCCCATTCTTAACAGCATCACACCAGTCCATGCTGGTACCTTTCTACGAGCTGCAAAACGAGGCGCGCGCCTGGCACCGGGGCTTATGGGTAGGAAGTGACCCCTATACTTAAACTGAGGAGGGAGTGGGTGACAGAGGGATAGAAGAAAGGAAGAGGGCAAGATGAGGCGTAGAATTTAATGGCTGATATCCTCCTATCAGCGACGATATGGAAGAGAGGAAATAGCAGGAAATTGAAGTAGAGCGGCACAAAATAGGACAGATTTAAGATAAACCCAGAGCCACTGCTCATCCTGTTGGTGACGAGTCATCTGCAACACTGAGCATAGTAAACAATACCTCATAAAACTGATGAATCATTTTTATTCTTAGAGATGCAATGTGTTCTATACAGGCATGCAGGGTTATCAATTTCAATCGCTGATAAAGAATCCATGGATAGATAATACCATCATGTATGTATTGCTAATCCTTGCTTATCCTTTGTCAATTCATATTCATTTCTGTATTCATTGATTTCATAATGTTCTTTTTATTTTTTCTAGAATCAGAATTAGAAATCATGATTCAAGCCTTAGTAAAGCCTGATTTATGCTTCAACAAGTCTGCATTGTTAATATCATGTGCGATAGAGATTAGTCTATTTATAGAAGTTCCCTAGTCGAGTTGCTAAGTGTACTCTTGGTTAATGCTCAATGCATATAAAAACATTTCTTTCCAGCGAATCTCATAATTATATAATTGTAGTCAAAGGGAAATAGTCTATGCATGTAGTTTACAGGATGTTGTTATAAATTAATGATTGCTGCTAATGCACTCTGGCATACAGGCTTGCCTTCACAAGACAATTGTTGCTGGCTGGTAAAGCTCCCTTTTCGCCATACATTAAAGTATAAATCAGGCTTTAGTCAATAAATGCTACTAAGGTGTAGCTAGACCTGTAAATGTGCTACATTTGGAATCTCCTTAAACCATAATCAAACATTGTATGACGATGGCACAGCTGAAGTCTCACCTCTGGTTCTGGGTCATCTTCATCAATGTCATTATAGGTGATGTGCTCTGGGTTATTGGCTTTGTCCAGCAGCTCTATGGCAAGTGTCCTGCTAAGGGGCTGGGATACAAATGGGTGCTACAGAGAAGAGAAAATAACCAATTAGAAGATGTTTAACATTCTATCAGTTATTGAAAGGTCTGTTTTACAGTGTTTGTAAGTGTCTTACAGTGAGTGCTTTAATTTACATGCTAATAAACTTGAAGGAATTTATGCATTATGCGCTAGAAAACAAGAAAAAGAACAAGAAACATCACATCTGCTGGATGCAAAAATTAATGGTCAAAAATTTCCACTGATGTAAATAATGAGATTGCCTCCACTGATGTAAATATGGATGGATCCATTTCTGACTCACCTGGAGCAGTTTCTCAGCTGTGGGCCTCTTTTTTGGATTCTTTGTCAGTGAAAGTTTTACAAAATGGTGGAAGTTATTCGTCCTGTTTGAAGATAAACACAGAGGAAGGGAGGGAAGGAGGGAGCGAGTCGGGTTAAAGTAGTATCGGCAAGCCGTGAGATGTCTGGCACATACAGTAGATTGCGCAAGGCGTTATGGAACACTATTAGCATGGCAATCTAATACATTGTACACAGTGTACAGGCTCTGTGCATACACCGTACTGTACGTCCTGATAACCAAGGCTTTGTTGTCAAGCTTGGGGACGTGCTGAGTCTTACCACTTGACTTTGTCTTTCAACTTGGGCGGCTGGAAGTTGCTCTTGGTCATGAGGAACAGAGCCCTGTGGGAAGAGGAGGGAGCAGTGTTAAAGCTCCCCTTTGTCAGAGAGGCTTTCCTATAGCCAAGTATTAGTCATCAGGAACACCACACACACACCTCATTGGGTGGAGGTCAAACATGGGGGGCTGTAGTTCAGCTAGCTCTATAGCGGTAATGCCCACAGCCCAGATATCACACAGGTGGTTATAACCTCCCTTCCGCTCCACTGCTGCAACTTCAGGAGCCATCCTTCAGGCAGACAGACAAAGTGAATCAACACCACTGTTAGCAGGAGAAATGTGAAGCAATGTGCAAAGATGTCCCACAACTCACCAGTATGGAGTACCGATGAAGGACTTCCTCTTTGCCAGCGTCGCTGTAATCTGGGCCGACACCCCAAAATCAGCTGGGGGGAGAGAGATTGAGTGACAGGGTGTTGAAGAAAAAGAAGGAATTAAGGACAAAAACAAAATCACGTTTCCCAATGCTAGATAAAAACTTGTAAACAATGTAAAACTCACTAAAGGTTTGTTTGATTCTTACCTAGTTTAACATAACCATTGTCTGTCAAGAGGATGTTGGCTCCCTGTCGAACACAAACAGTGTATGAGCAGACATAGACAATAATAGAGCTCAAGTCATTTCAGGTGGTTGTAGAGATCTATTTACCCTCGAGTCGTAACTGTCCTCTCTTAATAAGAACCATTGCATATGAAATATGAAATATGCGCGTGACTGTGAACCAAGCACTGACCAACACAACCCCATGAGGATGAAGGCACATAAACTGACTAAACTGTGATTTTATTTTTAATGCATACCAGAAAGTCTAGGAAACGCAGAGGCGTAGGGGCACCAAATTAGCCAGATTCCACAAATTGTTGACATTTCTAAGATGTTTGTGCTACACTAACAACACCCCCTAGACTACAGTCTGGGATGTATATTGAGGATTTGGCATTTCATACATATACATAGGCATGTCACGATAACTACTTTTTTTTGGCCGATTAATTGTCCAAGAAATAATCGTGATAAACAATATTACCGTATTGTCATTTTAAGGGAAGACAAGAAAAGACAAGGGTGACTATATATAGGCTTAATCCAAGGATCGACCAGGGAAGCAGGGATAAATTGAACTGAAACACGGGAAATATGTTATATTCAAAACAAGCATCCAACACGTCGTGGTCAAGGTTGGTTGTGAATTACGTATTGATGTGCCCTACACTAGTTACGATGATTTTGTTCAGATGGAGCATTAACTTAATCCAGTATTTTAGGATGAAAGATTATGGATGGATGGAAGAAACAGCAAAATGTCAACTTAATATAGTAATTTCAAGTTTGCAGCGACATATTCCATATTTTCTGTAGACCGGTAGATATTTTAACCCGCAGCAAAATTATAGAGGTGAGTTCAGAATTGGCGAATGTTCATGGCGAACATATTTGCTTTGATATAGGCTGTTGAACTTTTTGTGTAAACATTCCAAATATATTAGATTGAAACTGTCACCCTTCGTCCAGCGTCAATGTGTGTATGTTGAGAACTTTGCTGCAAACTCAAGCAAACGTTTGCCAATTATAATCGCACCTCTGTTCCACTATTGTCATGTGACATGATTTATTTGTTGTGATTGATTACACTAGTGTCATTGCTTGGCAAAGTAGGTAGCCTACATACTTTAAAGCAAATAAAACAAATGCCGTATTTTTGCATTTATTCTTCTAAATGTAATTAGCTGGAATTATGCAGCTGTCAGAAAAACACCTTTACCTAAACAATTCAATATCCATTGTCCTTGAGGAACACGTATCAGCTGTCGCTGTATGCTCTGTGTGTGTGTGTGTGTGTGTGTGCGCGCGCGCGCATGTGTGAGAGAAACGAGCACAGAGAAAAGCACAGGAGCACTTTAATTTATGTCTTATGTCAGCAACACGCGTGTAAATAAATTAGCGCGATCAGAAAAATTATGGAGGTTATTTTCATATATCGCACGACAAGCCGATATAGTATATTATTGTGACAGGCCTACATATACGCAGCATGACT
This sequence comes from Typhlichthys subterraneus, assembly GCA_027564835.1. Lineage (NCBI taxonomy): Eukaryota > Metazoa > Chordata > Actinopteri > Percopsiformes > Amblyopsidae > Typhlichthys > Typhlichthys subterraneus. The sequence goes on from JAODUH010001376.1 coordinate 7,368, forward strand.
TTGCAAAATTACTACCTGAGGATTTCTGGTGCCAGTTTCATGCTGCCAATCCTGATATCCTGACGTTGTAAACTAGCAGTATTTTCTGGTAAAATCGGGCTGTGAGATCCAACCAATGAGAATCTCATCTCATTGGCTGGATCTCACAGCCTGTTTACCACCTCTAGGCAAACTGACCCATTAAATAAGCCCATCGAAAGCTAAATTGTTAAACCCATTTGTGTTACTTTAAACCATGTACAATGTACATGTTTTTTTTTGTACAACTTTGGGTTTACCAATCGCTTCACTTTATAGGATTAAGTTAAAGACCTACAGCTATTATCACATTTAAACATATTACTACACGTCACATAACGTGCTCCCAGCAGGCTCACCTTTATGTCCCTGTGCATTTTTCCCTTGGTATGCAGGTAATGCAAACCCTGGGATCAAACACAGGCAGAGATACAGACATGTAAAGACGGAGATGTAGAGATTTACAGTAAAAGACCCACCCAACATTGCATTTAAAAACAGTATGAAGTCTATGCAGTGTCCAACCAGTAGACTAACCAACCCCTACGCACATTACCTGTAGGGTCTCCCGAGACATGTAGGCTATCTGAGACTCTGACAAACATCCAGTTACTAGAGAGAAGACATAGCGAAACAGAAGAGTTAATGGAAGAGAATGGCATTCAAAGCAACAATGGTGTGTGTGATGTTGGTAGCTTACCATGATAGATATCTTGTAGTGAGCCTCCTCCACAGTATTCCATACTGATCCATAACTTATCTCTCCTACAGATACACAAACACACTCTGTACATACACTGGATGTTACACTAAACATGTTCAGTCTCTCTGAAACATTAAACGCTCTAATTACACCATGTAATAGATTGTACAATGTTCCTTCATTCACTACAGATGCAAACACACTATTTCTAACATTTCCTAACGCCATGCACTCTCTTACCTTAGATAGCTGCCGAAGTAGGCTACTATATTTGAATGTTTACAATCTTTCATCATTATGATTTCCTGTTGGACGACCGCAAAGTCCTCACCTGGTACATAACAACATACACATAAATAAATGGTAAATGGACTGCATTTATATAGAATCTGCATCTTTTCTAACCTTCCGGCCACTCAAAGCGCTTTACAGTATTTTGCCTGACATTCACCCATTCACACACACATTCATGCACCGATGGTGATTGCTGCCATGCAAGGTGCGACCAACCACCGGGAGAGGTCGGGGGGGTAGGGGGTTAGGCATCTTGCTCAAGGATCCTTACAGGTAGGTTAACAACGGGGGTCGAACACACGACCTTCCGGCTGGGAGCCCAACACCCACACCACTAGAGCATCCTGCCCCCCTAACATGTTTACACTTTATAGCAGCAAGAGGATAGAATAGTAGTGTGTGTGTGTGTGTGTGTGTGTGTGTGTGTGTGTGTGTGTGCGTGTGCGCGTGTGTGTGTGTGTGTGTGACGCCAGGGTAACAGAAGGAGAGCAGCAAGGAGCAAATATAGACAGAGGACAGCGGAATAACAGAACAATGGAAGAATATCACAACAATAGAGAGAAAGACAATGGCAAGGAAAACACAAGACATGGAGACAATAATGTAAAAAGAGAGGGATAGAGAGAGATCTCACCAGGTTCTAGCTTGATGACTTTTATGGCAGCCAGTTCTCCTGTGTTAACATTACGTGCCTAGAGAGAACCAGCGGGAGAGATTTCATTTAGGTCCTACATAATAGAGTATAATATTATTCAGAATAAGAATGACATGATACAAAACAAATATTTATACTGTGATTTCTGTGTTGGAGCACTCACACAATTTGACAAATAGGCCTAGGCTACATGGCACAAATGGCCTAAAGCTAGAGTTGATATCATAAAATTGATTGGTTAAACTTAAATAACGTGCTCGTTGTAAACTATATGGTTACACCACCTCGCAATTTACAGGACTTAAAGGATGCTTGAAGTCTTAGTGCCAGACACCACTGCACACCGTCAGAGTGGGTCAGACTGAGTCAATCCCTTGACGAGTCAGGGCTATATACACATTAGGCAGGCGGTCATAATGTTATGGCTGGTCGGTGTATGTTGCTTTATTACAGAGGTCCACCTCGTTTTTCTATCTCGTATGAATAATAGTGTATTAAATATTTAGTTGCTGGGCCAACAATAATGTGTAGCGAGTCGTATAGTGCAGTCAGTGGTTAATTTGTGGCCAAGCATGCTGGAGCTCCCTCCCCACCTCTCAGATTGGGATCGGCACCTATTTGAATGGATCTGGCAGCTCATTTACTGTCAAAACTAATAAATAGCCTACTTCTTTTTGTTTTATTTCCATATGCTATGGTTACTTGTAAATCACTTAATGCATTTTAAATCTGATTTAATATAAGAAATATGTCAACCACTGATGTCATGCGCAGTGACCAGCGTACGTTAGAATATTGAGCGGAAAACACGCGAGCTGCAGCATAATCAACATTCGGCCTGAAAAGTTAGAAAATGTCAACAAAAAAAATACTAAATTGTAACACCATTACAAAACGATGTATAACTGCACAAGACCTTAGTTAGAAGCAGGGACAATGAGCCAGATGTTTTAGATCAATAAACAGAAAGGTAAGCAGCCATTTTGTTACTTTTCTCTGCTGTGTACTGTTAATGACGGTGAAGACAAATATGTCGATTATGGTGGTTAATGAATAGCGTTTTTGGCAGTTTGGCAAATTGTTGCTGTAATCCCCACAGCTACTGTAAGCAAGTAGGCGTTTGTGCTGTGGTCTTGAGACAAGGACTGCATTGGGAAATCTTTCAGGCGTATTTAAGTTTGCTGCGGGTGGGGGTGTGTGGTAAAAAAATATAGGCTACTGCGGGTCCCCCTTGTGTGTGTGTGTGTTCGTTCCGGGACATATTTCCTTCCCCCTGACTTGCCGGAGCAGCACCCTCTCTGAGCTCCGGGACCTTCTGGTTTACAAATTAAGCACTTAGTGCAGCGTATAAAAGCAGACCATTATCTAAGACATTAAAATAACCGTTTACAGATTTATACGGTATATTACATTTTTGGAAGGAAATACGTTTAGGATCAAATAATTTGGAGGACTGCGACCCCCTGTAGAAGACCTCTGCTTTACTACATTAAAAAACAACAAATTGATAAGGCTTATTTTTTCAGCACCCACACAAATGCAGGCATGTTGTATGCCAGGAGTAGATATTAGCTGAATTTTATAAAATGTGTATTAGCTTACAATCGCTGAGTCCATCTTTAAGCTTTTACTGACAGTTTGTCTATCTGGCTGTTACTGATTAACTGGTTATTGGTTAATATGACCAATATTTGTAATTCAACTATAATAGAGCCATTGTTTTCATTTCCAAAGGATCACAGTTAGAATTCAGTTGTAGAATTAGGCTACTTCCAAATTTCCCAGTTAGAGACTGCAGCTCTAGGTTATATAGTGGCCACGGCCTACATATATATTAATTAAAAATATTATTATTATTATTATTATTATTATTATTAAGATTTTAAAAAATAATTATAAAAAAAAAGGATTAAACAAAATGTAACTATGCAATAGAATATTTTAAAATAAACATCTCCACCTTGACTAGTGAAATGCCGTTGTTATGAAAAGCAATTCTGATAGATAGTTCAGTGCGTACAATCATCTCTGACTGAATAACACTGTCTGGGCATCTGACTCTCTCTCTTACCACCAGGAGAAGTCATCCAAATAGGGACAGAGCTGTTTGTCTGACTGCTACGTGTACTGAAGGGCTGGATCAAATGGCTGTGTTGTTTTCCATATAAAGCTGTATAAGTGACAGACTAGTTCTTCTGGTTTCAGGCTGTGGCGAGTCATAAAGAATGTGCCCCAGTGCAGGCACAACACCAGCCTGCCAGATGAGTAGACTGCAGGCAAGTGCAGGGATAGGTTGGGTCCATGCCTGGTTTCCCACAATTGGCTTCCAGTGCTTTTCTCTTTCCATCCGTCCTGTCCTCTATTTTCTCCCTCATACATGTGCCTTATGGCCCCTACGCACTATTAACATTGCAGATCTTATCTTACACTTTCACAGCAGGCAAAAAGTGTCATTTAAAACATTCTCAATACTTGCTTTGCTGCTATTTATAGTGTCTGATGTTATGAAAATTATTTTGATTATATGTTTTTGGAGAATTACACCTGCGGCACACAGGCAGTGAAACATTTACGATGAACAGCGTTGGCTGGTCCACGAGAGAGGATAGGCGAAGATAAACATGAGCAAAAGCACTCCAACTGTACCGCATTTTAAATTGATGCAGTAGGCCTACTGGGTAAACTAGAACGTTTTAAATTGCAGCTTTAAGGCAACTTGCCAAGTTTTGGGTAAGTCTAACTCTGAAGGGATAGCTTCCGTGTGCTAATGAACTAAGCCAGGCCAGACACAATACAGCGCTGCTGGAAATGCCTGGATGTGTGCGTTTGCGTTTCAGTGTGTGGCGTATGCGTTTTGTTTGAAGGAAAAAAAAAAATAATAATAAAAAAATGAATGAATATAAAAATAAAATTAGACCCTTTATATTTGTGTGGCACAGTGGGTGGGTCGTGGGTGCTGTGGTTTCAACTAGCTGTTACAGTATATAGACTATAACAGGCTAGTGTTATAGACCTCTCTCTTTTGAGAAAGGACATCTATGATATAGAGGACCGTTAATACAGAGGACCTTTCTCAAAAAGAGAGAAAGAGCTATTCCATTTAAATGCAGAGGGAATGACAATGTTCTCTCGTCTCATTTCACAGATGCCAACACACAAACATGCACTTGCACAAGACTACTGTTAGGCAGCCATGTTAGCAAGGCAACTTAACGGCTAAGCTTTTCATTTCAGTGTGTGCATGTGTAGAATCAAGGACTCGTTCAATGGTTGTGATCAAGACATTCCACTGTGTTTGTGTGTTGCTAAATCTGGGCATGTGTCCAACAGTACAGAAGCAGTAAGGCGTTTAACTTTGACAGAAAGAAAATAATGACCAGGTTAGTAGCAGTACCTCTAACTCTCTACTCTACTTGACCTGCACTCACAAAGCTTGCATTTTTTAATGCAAGCTTTACTGGAATATGTACTTCGTCTTTAATATTACTCTGTTGAATACCCTCATAATGTTGTTTTCCCCATTCTTCATTAGGTGATCTTGTTCACAACAACACTGTAGTATGGGCCATTAAAGTGGTTCTATATTATTTTCTGCCACTAGATATCATACTAAAGCACCAGCATCTCAAATCAAAATACATGCTTCATGGGCCAAACACACACACATGGACGTGCGACCGGACCGGCTATGAAAGCAAAGAGCAGCTAGGAACTTGACAAACACAAAGAGAGTGCGATTATTCTGCCTTACTTTTAATGTACGTTACCTTGTTTCTAGTGCCCTCTGTTGGCCAGTGGTTTATTTACCAGGAAG
>JAODUH010001377.1:0-12850 GCA_027564835.1 Typhlichthys subterraneus
GACCACTTTGCCTTGGGAGACCCTACCAGGAGCACTAGGCTCCAGACAACACAGCCCTCAGGTTCACAGGGGCACCCCTACCTCTCCACCATGATAAGGTGATGGTTCCCGGAGAGGTGTCTTATTTGTATTTTATTTAAAGCTAATAATCAGATCATGAGGAATGCACTAGTATACATTATTTACTATCTTCACCAAATCATTTTTTTAACTGTTTTATTACATTTGTTTTAAGATAATCTTATTGACTCAATATAATAATGATGTATGAATCAATTAATGATTTTATAATTGTCATTGATGAGCATAATCCGATAACTTTTCCCGAATATAACCCCAATGAAAATGACAAATGAGTGACCTTTACAACACATGGGGCAACACTCAACAGGCTGGGTCAAACCTCAGTGGACGCCCTTCTTAACAATTATTTCCAACTTCCAATAACTGGTTGGATCAGATGAATAAACCTCAGCCATGGATGAGGGTAACACCTGGTTTGTCCAAGGACTGGGTTGTACAAATGATTGGAAGCAAAGTTATTAAGGAGAGAGTGTATGACAGAGAAAGGTCGAGTGAAGCATAGATAAAGTAAAATGTCAGGTCTTTGCAGTCATTGGCTGACTTTCAATAAAATGGAAAAGAGTCTGTCGCTGGTTATATCACGCATCAGCCCTGGGAAATTGAACACCAGACATCAACTGACCACACATGATGTTACATTCAGTCGCCAGTGTGTGTGTGTGTGCGTGCGCACATACATAACATGTACAGCACATACCTGTCTGTACCCTGCCTATGCATATGGTGTGTGTTAAAACAAGAGATGTGTGTTTGCGTCTGCAGCCCAGCTCCATGTGTCTGCCTATGTAAATGCCTTATTATGCTGAGAAGGTCTGCAAATCATTTCCTGTGGACAGACTATTTATCTGAACCCCTTGAGGTTTAGATGCTCCTCTCTCTCACACACACACACTTTGTAGTATTGTAGTATACACAGTATTTGTTTGTGTCTGTGTTCATGTGTGCGGTGCATGCTTGTTTGTGTGTGTGCGCGGGTGTGCTTTGTGCACGCGTGTTTGTGTAATTGCAGAGGCTAACCGGGCAGCTAAGCAAAAACAGAAACATTTTTTTTGCAACTTACAGACAGTTTCATTACAGAATCGTTTAATTCCCCCAAAAAATAGGATTGCTTAACCCACAAGGACACAAAACACTGATTAATAATGAGTATGACACTTTAATCTAAACCAGTTAGCTGCCATTGCATGTTAGCAATTCCTGTATAAATAATGACATTCATTTGACAGAAGTTTAAGGGAAACTAGAACGAGATGTGCTTATAGTCTTGTACATGTAGTGGATAGGTTACACTGTAGGTGTGTGCGATTCTGTATGTGTGAGTCTGTTTGATTCGGTCTGTGAGTGCATTTAAGTTCACGGTGCCTGTGATGACTCGTATAATACCTATCACACGCACACGCACACGCAGACCTGCTCACTGGGTGGTGACACTGCTGGCAAGCTAACTGAAAAACTGCAAACGACAAAAGCTGGAACAACAGGAAGATAATTCAGATTTGATTGGTTTCACGTGTTCTTCATAAACAACAAAGTTTTCCTGGGCCTCCAGCGTGTTTTCCTGCAAACATGGAATCCATTTGTCCCCTGTCCTCATGCCCTGCAGTCAAGTAGCCCGTCACACCAAGAAAAATAAAAGCAGAACCGAGCTGGTAGCTTAGATGGGTAGAAGAAGACTTCAGGAAGCTCAAAATAGTCGCTAGGTTATGATTTCAAAACACAAGTGCCACCAACTATAGGCTATATATGCTCTCAGTTCAAAAATGTTTGTTGGCATAATAACAAACAATGTGGCAGTGACCAGTTTTGCTAAAATAATCCGTTTCATTCAATAGTTCCACCTGTGAAACTATTGCTATTAATGTGCGCATTGTGCGCAGTGCAATGTGTAAAGTTGCAGCGCGCCAACCTGTCATACTTAATAGGTCTATATCAGGCATTGACGCACGGGCGCTTTTATTTTTTTAAGACAGGAAAAGTGTCATAATTGTTTAATGGGTTTTTAAAGGGTCTATATGATTACTGCTGTCGTCTTCAATTACTGAGCATTTCAACAACAACAACAACCATAGATTCGTCATTTGGCACTGTATCATTTAATTTGTCTGCCCCTCTATTAACATCACACGAGTTGAAGATAGATTATAGAATTGTTATATAGGCCGAAAATTAGACTACTGCCGAACATTTGTCTCGGGTTTGATTTAGTCATACATGATCGAGGAATAAACCTGACATTTTTACTGTGATGCTGATGCTTCCTGGTGACCATGGCCTGTGACCAACCTTGTCTTCATTTCCTATTCCTATAATTATTCTCCTTATTCTCCTCACGTCTTGGCGAATTGGTTCACTCCAAGTGCTCTTTCAACTCTGACTTGTTAACGTTCAACATGTCTTTCTTTCAGAAATTGACGCTAAGGCTCCAAAATGGTAAAATAATGAGGCTTGTCGGCCACCCGTATTTTATTGAGCAATAAAACTAATGAAAATCATATTGCGGTTCATATCCATGAAGTAGAACCGCACACGTTTGACAGTTTCTGGATTGTTTTCAAACTCTCAAAAAGTTCATTCATCAGTTTCTGGAAGCATGTTTAAAATAAGCACAAATTCAGAAGGATTCTAATAAAACACTTTTTTTTATAGAAAAACGTTAGGCTATATTAAAAACAATTAAAGCATGACTAAAATAAATAAACATTTCTACATTTATTTCGGAAAAATGTAAATACCTGACCTGCATGTGTTGCAAGTTTCATTTCACATTTCTGTGTTGAGATGTCTCTGCTGTAGCCTATTTTATTCTCAATCCCCAGCCTTTATAACATATATTTTAGGCTAACGTGTAGGCTAAAGTCCACAGTTGCCTATATGCAACTGCAACATTTTCTAATATATTTTAAGTTGTAAAATAGTTTAACATTTGGTAGATATGATTAGCACACATGTTCGATAAGCTATACTATATGGTTCTAAAGTAGCCTACTGATTTCTTTTAGATAGTTAATTAATCAAAAGGTGAGTATCATAATATTTTGATTTCAATGCTTAACGATTCCAAATACAAAAAAGCATTTAAAGCATTTACAATTAAATGAATAGGCTTATTAGATGATAAAATAAAAAATAAAAAAAATGTATGCAACTTATATATTCTGTAAATGTTTAAAATGTTTTAACAAATAAAACAATACCTATTGTCAAAACATGATCCTGACTAGTCAAAAAACATCCTGACTATAGTCAAAGCTGATGGTTTCATATAGGCTATTATATTAGCGATAGCCTATGGAAGTGGACTGGTACCCAAACAAACACTTGGTCGGTTGTTTATTTGCCTACGAAGCTGATGTGAGCCAATAAGTAATCGATTCCCTCTGTCCTTCTGCCCCCGTGTGGTTAAATAACACGTCTGCTCACAACTCTTGAGTGTTAGCCGGACACCAAAAATATAGTCTCAGTCCGTAGTAGTATGTTCTTTGGTACCGTAGGCTATATGCTATTCCTACCATAGCCTATTGAGAGAAAAGAATAGGGGCCAATAACGTCAAACTTTGTCTGCTTGCTTCCAATTCCGTCTAAATGCTTGGGCAGCCTAAAAGGATAGGCTATACAACGGATTCCTCAATAAATAGATACGGCTACATTAGTGATATTAGGCCCAATCACGTACAGTAGCCAAAACATGCAAGAGTGCATGCACTGTAAACAAATTAGAAAATGCAGCAAATGAAAACACAATTTTCTAACATGTTTTTATTTACGCCTATCTACTTGTGTTTCTGACGTCAGTATTATTCTAGCTCATGAATACGTCAGAACTTTTATAGCCTACAATCAGCAGACAATCATTAGACTTGTATGCACTGGTTGTCAGATTCCTAAGGTCAGGGCGGGAAGTTCTTCATAGGCAGGTGGACAACAGTTATTCTTTTCTTCCTGTGTTTTTTCATCTCTCTGGTGACAGTCTATGGTCAGCACACTATGGAAGACCAGAAAAGCTGTATTTGGTACGTTTTACATTTTTTATCTATACTTTAAAAAAACAAACAAAATATTATCAAATAATGAATAATATCAAAACAGTGGCATCAGTTGTTTTGATCAAGTGAAATAATAAAGTTATCCCTGCCAGAATTCATTCAACATCAACTTGTGTAAAATATGATCTACTACATTGCATGCTTGAGAACATGCGCTTCTATTGACCATTCGGTACATCATGGCATAATTCTTCATTGTGTTTTTTAAGCACATTTCTTTATTTTTTTTTTGCTAAATGAATACATAAACAGTTCTTAAACATTATCTGTTAGAGCCATTAGAGGTTTCAGACTATATATTATGTGGTGACATACTCTGCAGTTGAAAGAAGTACTGTGATTTGGGTCTGTAATTCATCTATCCCACATTACTTTGTTTGGTGAACGTCAGGGTTTTGATGCAGGCTGTTTTGCTCTATTGTGAATGCTGGGTTGTCCAGAGGGAACACAGTGTAATAATGTGGTGGTCGGTTTGAACCGTTGTCATGTGACGAGCTGTTGGGTTGAACCACACCGCCTGAGGTCACTTCCTGGGCTACAGATGCATTGGGAGGTGGGATATATTGTGGCACTACTGTGCCACCGGGAACCATGGCTGGATGACTGTTGCCATTAACCACAAAGGAGCATCCAGGCTGAATGTACCGTGACTCATTAGCGTCGTCTTCTTCCTATGTTGTACAGCACAGATATGAGCACTTCCCAAACTTGCAGACACTTAGAAGCATGAAGGTGCAGCCGAACGAGAGCACGATGGGCCCGAGGAGCTGTGGCCACTCGTAGCTGTTGGAGGCATTGCTGAGCCAGCCCATGGCGGTGAACGTCACACCCACCAAGCCCAGGAACATTCCGGAGAACAGCAACATGGCCCTAGTTTTCTCCCCATCACACATGCCATCTGAAGACACAGGCTGTGATGCGGCCGTCTGGAGGGTACGCTGAGGCAGGAAGTTAGCAAAGCGGTCCGGGGTGCCAGAGTCAAGCGGGTTCTGCATCGCGTTACTGGAGACGTCTCAGTCCATGTTTCATGATTCTCAGCTCCTGGACCTGCTTGTGAATGTGTATGAGAGACGGCCCTGCCCCCTTCCTGACAGTAACATCCAGAACATCTTTTAATACAGCTGACTAACCAAGGCAAGAGGTTATAAATGAACTCACTAGGATTAAGCATTGTGCTATGATAATGATAATGGTAGACTTTCCATGTCAATGTGGAGTCCTTTTAAATAGTTCTGCAAGAACTGTTGGTATACCTAATAAGGTGAGAACCACAATGGACATTTGACCCGAGTTAACATACAATATATATCATAATACTATATACTTGGTGGGAAGCTCAGCAATGTCTCTCCCCTCCATGAGAGTTGAGTGGCAGGCTTTATAAGTCCCTGCTGTTATCCCACCTGTATATTCATGCACAGCTGATGTTTCAAAACATATAAACAAACAACAAACTGGGGCAGAGATGTGCACTAACTTAATGTACTACACAATGTAATAATTTTCATCATGGCATATTCTTTAGTAAGACATTAGCTTTGGTTTCAACACCCCCACCATTACACTGAACTTAGGAGACTCAAAGGGAGGGAAATGGTGTGTGTGTGCGTGTGCGTGTGCGTGTGCGTGTGTGTGTGTGTGTGTGCCAGTCATTGGGGTGAGAAACAGGTTTCTGCACACACAGACCATGTGGTCTTAAACACGCCTTGTCAAATATAATTTCCCTTTGACACATATATGTTGTACATAACTTATCACATGGATCCTGTGTTGTAATAGTTCAACAATTAATGTTAATGTTAAGTGGAAGGGCTTGAGAATGGCGAGCATGCACTGTGCTGTACGTTGCAGATTGCTGAGGAGAAAACCATGGCCAACATGCGGCCATGCCATCCTACTAGAAAAACCTCACCACTAATTTAGGGATGCTAGCGGATTTTCCCAAACCTGACCAGTCTTGAGATTAAGTCTACCAGAGGTGGGGGAGAATTTGGCCACATTTGTTTCTACAGAAATGCCGAAATGCAGAAATACATATTAATTCTAAGCAAAATTATGACTATTTGTCTATACAAAGAGCAATAACATTTTTGTAGTATGATTGTTATTATTGTTGTATGTAGTGTTAGCCCTTCACAGTGGTGTTTCAATCTGTGTTTTTCAATAGAAGCAGGACAGCAGTGAAGACAGCCAGCTGTGTGTCTGCGGGACAGTAGAAACACCTACGGTCATGAATGATTTAGTCTGAATGCAAACACACTGACATGCAAACATGTTTTTTCTGTTGAATTTCAGATTAGCCCGTCTTCTCCCAGCGGAGAGAGAGAGCCTGCGTTGGCCTACATGAAAGCACTGGTGCTGGGTGATGTGGAAAGCAGCAACCAATTTAGAAGGCAACCACAGGCATGACTTGTGGCTATGCAAACACACGGCCTTCACAAAGAATCAACACACCATGAAACACAGCGTGGCCAGCAGATGAGCTTACACTGTGTGTGTGTTTACATGGGTCCATCTCGTTTCACTTGGTGCTAATGATGAAACGGACATATCGCTACAAAGACCCTCTGTGAGCACAGAATATCAAGCACAGCCCCAGCAATGCACGCACACACACACAGAGCTCAGATTCATTACATTAGCAAACTACAAATATGTATCAACTCATCATGACCTCTATGGTTTGAGGGGAAATGTTTGTTCATTGCACACACACACACACACACTTATAGAACAAGAAAAAGACAATGTCAGCAATCAGTGTATTATTCTACACTAATTAGCTATTTAGTTCCTGGTGGGAGAGGGAACATTCCGCCTTACCAATAGCAAAGAGCCAAAGCGTTATCCCCTCCGCCCTGACACATTACACTTACTTCCTATCATGACAAATAGTCTAAGACGTCACTCTGTGAACATGGCACGGAAAGCTCCACTCCCTCTGAGCAGGGCTGATAAGACAGATACCACTGAGTTTACCAGTGACCAGCAACTCTTCATCTACACATTGAAGGTCCTCTATCCCAATATTAACATTGTTCTAGTTGTGTGGTCGGTTGTGTGGCCCAAAGGGACCAGAACGGCCTGGACTCATTTTGAAAAAAAGTCTGACATGTCATTTAGCCAAGATTTACACAAGATCCCTTGAGAACATAGACAGACTTGGCCCCAGGTGTGTATAAAAATGTGCATCCTTCTGCACAAAAAATATAATCCTTTTAAACACACAAGACTGTTTTCATATTTATTTTAGAACAATGTGTTTTCAATGGGCCATCGATGGGGAAGAGGATTAGGTCTGCAGTACCAGCCTTGGCCACTATACTGTACCAGTTAGGATGCAAGCCTTATTCTGTCGTGGGGGTTTACCCCCACGATTGTTTAGCTACAGGCTTCTGGCACACTCATCAACTAGGTCACAATGCTCACAGAACCCCAAATGAGGAATTCCACACACAAATTGTGGTGTCTTTAAAGAAGTGTAATTTATGCAGGGATATATATATATATATAGCTTATATCATAGTCCCATGACTGCTGCTGAACCTAATGCTTATTACGGCTATTTATGAAATAGCATTTTAGTAACATTTTAGACAATCACCATGAGTCAACAGTCAGTTGACTTTGTAAATGTGACAGAAATCTGTAAGTCCATTAAACATACCTTGTACAAACATGTCAGAAACAGATTACCAAAACCTTTAGATAGTTACAGCCAGCAAGACTGACATCCCAAAAATGCATTGGCGGATTTGCATGGATTAAATATAAAGTTGATAATTGCTGCAAGCAGTTACAAACAAACATACAAAAATAATGTATAAGCGTAACAAGGGTTTAGTGTACAAAATGTACACATAAGCTAAATACTCAGCCAATAACTCCTTTTACAGACACTTTACACATTATGATAACGCTGGATTGCCTAATTTTATGGTCAGAGGGAAATAATTTAGTAGCTTCTTGTCCCCCTTATGGAAAATCTGACCGTGTCTCTTGGATGTGAGTCTAACACGTTCAGTGTTTGAGTTATTCTGGAAGGTTCTTCTGGGATTTGGAGGGAAAACGGGGAGGGGAGCGGAATTCATATTAATGCAATAATCGTACACCATCCCTGTTTACTCAGATGGTTTTCCTCATGTTTAAAAGGAGAGATCAAAAGGGCACATCAATTACCAATTGTCCATATACGTTACTGTTGTGCTCGCTCTCCAAATGGTAGAATAACTCAACTCTATGGCCCCAGTGGGACTCTGGACAAACATGTGAAATGGTGAACAACAGAGGCCAAATGCTCCCTCTGAGCCTATAGTGCTACTTGTCCAGCTGACACTCCATATACAGCAGGGTGCTGCACCAGACATCTCTGCTGTACAGAGCTGATTCACTGGACTTCTCAGCACATGCTAGCACAAGTCACCATGGCTCAGCTAACCAAATACCACCCAGACCTTAATTGTAACAGAGTATTGTCACTGTGCAACTTCATTTCAAGGCCCTGTGAGCACCCAGTGGACTATTCAGCAATGGTGCTCACTGCCCACTGGGCTACACGGTGGCTATCCACTGGGCTACACGGTGGCCCAGTGGATAGCACTGTGGTCTCACAGCAAGAAGGTCCCGGGTTCAAACCCCAGTCAACCTGGCCTTTCTGTGTGGAGTTTGCATGTTCTCCCCGTGTCTGCGTGAGTGTGCTCCAGTTTTCCCCACTATCAAAAACATGTCAGGTTCACCCTCCAGTCAGTGCTGTTGACCAGACACTGGCCTCAATCTTGAGTCAGGCACCGCACGAGTGGCTGCCCACTGCTCCCTTCGGGGATGGGTTAAATGCAGAGAATTAAGTTCCCTTAAGGGGGATTAATAAAGTATGATTTATTCTTCTGAGCCCATAGTTCATTTAAGGTTAATGAAAGACATTTATCAAACTATTTCATATTAAAGATTTTTTTAAATACTAGTTTGATTAAGTGTGATAGACTTACTTGACTCCCTGAGCACAAGATCACATGCACACAGCATAACCGCCACAACATGAAAACACTAGCCGTTAGCCACAGCACAGCATTGAGGTCTGCTGCAGTTTAAAGACACCACACATACTGTAGTAGGAGCCGGCTGTGTTTGTGACAATGTTATGTTCACTGCCTGTCCAGTGCTCATACAGGGATGTCTGACATATGTTGCTACGAAGACACGGCTCAGGGAATGTTTTTTAACAGACAGGAGGTGGGTTCTGAGTGTGGCTGGATGTGTATACATGTCCAACATGTTACAGTGTGGAGCAATCAGCAATCATGTGACACTTCCTCACTCAATAGACAGACAAATAGGCAGGAAATGATGCACAACGCATAGAACACATTTAGTAATGGCCTCCAATTATTTACTCCTGTTAAAACAAACGTTTCTCAGGGGCTTTGAGCGTGAAACAGCATTTCAAATATTTGAAAAATATATGACGACAATGTTGACACTGAGGCACTTTAGATCCCTTAAGGCCAACGGATGTTTTGTGTTCATTTGATTACACCGCTACTCATGTTCAAGTTGGGTGGAGCGATGCTACAACTGTCAGAAAACAATCTACAGTATACACAAAAAACCAATCATGCTGCCAGGTATCCCACCCTAATACTGAGCAGTCAGATATGTCAATCAAGTGTGGTCTGGACACACCCACACAGTCATGAGTGGTGTCATCAGCCACCAGTTGGTGCTGAGTGATTTCAAGACCATATAGATGACCGTTAAGGTACTAATTAGAAATATAGAAGACACAGGTAAAGTAGTCATTTTCATATATTTGTATATATATATATATATTTATATATTACACATTTAATACAGGCACAATGAGAAATCATAAGATGAAGAAAAAAGTGGCTGAGATATCTGTAAAAATTTACATTTCATGTGAATCATTTACACTATTTTAAAATGTAATAACATACAAAGACCAAGGAAGTGAAAGTGACCCCAAAAAGCCTCAATTATATTTCATCGTTTGTAGGCAAGAACCAGCTCGCTTACATTGAGTACAGGTACATTAGGGCAAAAGGGCTTGTTTGACCAGAAAACAAGAACCATTTAGTTTGCTGACAAAGGACACACAATTCTAATTTGACATGTTAAATTCACACAAAAATGGGTCACTACAATTTTAGGATTTCATATAAACTCCTCCAGAGGAAGAATTTGGCTAGTTAAAGTACAAAGTGAGATATACAATTAAATCTCTGGAGATACATCTGAAGTGGAATGCTCCATTAACCAGATGCAGAGCCTCCATTAAAAGCATAATATAAAAAAAGAAAACATAAGTAATAATACAGATTATTTAGAGTAAGCCTTGTTTTAACCATGCTTACCAGATATCAAGCAGTTTATTCCATATGCTACATCATCAGCAATCAATAAAGACAAACATCAAATGAGATACAAAGACCTCATTATACGTCTATCAAAATCATGTTTCCCTGCATGTTTGACAACAACATAAAGGACATATGCAACCTAAAGTGTATGATCAGTTCATAGGCTGTTAGATGACAACATGACTTCAGTCACAGTAAATTCATGTCACAGTGCAGGCTATCAATCAAATGTACATCTTTTGGTGAACTAAACTGTTATCAGTGATGGTAGTGAAATAAATTCAGAATCGCTCTATCAGACATGATTCTACCAGTGGTATTACAATATAGTTCTCACTCTGGTAAACAGACCATAACAACAACCAAATATGGCAGTGTTGTGCCAAACTGACATCTAATCAAAGTTTAACACTTAATTATTGAGTGTTTTTTTTAATTTCCACAACATTTTTGTTCAGACTGTGTGTGTGTGTGGAATAACGGTTTTAAGGAAAGGAAAGAAAAAAAAAAAGCTAGTTATGAAAGGTTCAATGAGAAGCTACATTATTAAGATCATTAATGATATTTGGAAGACAGGTGAGTTGTATCAATTGGAGACATTTTCCCTTCAACATCCAAAATAAAATGCATACAAAAACTGGCATTAGGCTTGTGCTGTTTCTAGAGTGCACTGTATACAAAATTATTAGAGAAAAGTTAGATTTAGGCACATCTCTCCATTAACAAGGCAGTGTTATGAACATTTTGGAAACACAAACATTAGAAAAAGCTTATGATGGATTCTTCTCTTTCAGATGTATTAGGATAATATATAGTTTCTTATCTATGTGTAAAGTGTCTGACATCTGAAATATGATGTTTAATGCACATAATTGTTGAAAGCCATTTTTCTGATTATCAAAAAGAAATTAATAGCTTAATGATTCAAAACATCCTCAAAAAAAATAGAAATGTACATTTAAAAAGAAAAAAGAAATTAAGTATAAAAACCTTAATATACCCTTTATAGGTTATTGTGGAAAAGCCCCATAGATAGATTGAAAAAAATGCTGACATACTTTTAGTGCCCATTCATCCACAGTATAAGGAGGCACTGAGGTCAGATTTAGATTTTTTTGCATTTGATCTGAAAAGCACTTGAAGAGTATGCCAATACTGTATGAAATCAAGCTTGCGCCACAAGTGTGTGCGAGGGTTCTTTTTGTTTAAGACAGATTCTAATTTCATTGCACATGATCAACAAACAGCGGTTGTTTAGTAGAAGAGACTAAGTCATTTACACAAAAGGTGTTGAGCTGTGTTGCAGCACATAGACATCAGTGTTGATATTTACAGCGGAGAATGCCAGAGACTAACAACAAAGTGTAAAGGCTTCCCTTCTGTGTCTCCTTACTCACAGAATATTTCCCTTTTCTATCCCACATAGCAAAAGAGGGGATCATAAGGGTCATATTATGGCCAGAAAGATAGGTAGCACCCCCCCCACCCCCCAATTAATTTGAATGATTTCTTATAATATAGATTTGTATCTAATCAATAAATCTTACTTTACAAAAGTGAATTGATCAGAAAGCATTTCACTTTCTCATATTTATACATTTCCTGAAAACCCTTCTTCATTTTTATTTTGTTTTAAACAGTGTTAAGTACTGTGAGATTCCTGCATCTCAGATAATTAGACATGTCCTGCACATTACACCTTATCTTTCAAGCGTGAATTTGATCTTGGGAATCCAGGTGGTGGGCCAACTCAGCAATCTGCCATGTAGCGCCCTGGAAAAGGAAAACACGGGACAAAAGTCATCATCTGCTACTAGAATTAACATCCTTAGGACAAGATTCACTAAGATAACTGAAACTCTATTTTTCATATTAACTTCATTGAGTTTCAGTTTCAGTATATGTATATAGCTTACTTGTACACCGCGTTCCAATTTATTATGCAAATTTGAATTAAGTGTCATAAACATGAAATATTTATTTTTTCAAACAAACTCATGGATGGCATTGTGTACGGGCTGTTTGGATCACTGAAATCAATCTCAGACACCTGTGAGAAAACTACTTAAGAAGGATGTTCCACATTATTAAGCAGGCCACAGGTTTCAGGCAATATGTGAAAGAAAAAGGATCTCTCTGCTGCAGAAAAGCGTCAAATAGTGCAATGCCTTGGACAAGGTATGAAACATTAGATATTTCACGAAACTTAAGCGTGATCATCGTACTGTAAAGAGATTTGTGGCTGATTCAGAGCACAGACGGGTTCGTCCAGATAAAGGCATAATGAGGAAGGTTACTGCCAGACAAATTCATCAGATTAAGAGAGCAGCTGCTAAACTGCCATTA
>JAODUH010001378.1:0-12850 GCA_027564835.1 Typhlichthys subterraneus
CTACTCCGAGTTCCTCACGGATAGCTGAGCTTCTCACCCTATCTCTAAGGGAGACGCCAGCCACCCTTCTGAGAAAAGTCAGTCATAAGGTGCAATTTAATTAATTGTTATAAAATTGTTAAAACATTTAACCGTTACCTGCAACTCATATAAAACCTCCAAGCAGACTCCGTTAGTTCCAGGTAGTGAATTTAGTTCCTGTGTGTGTCATCTGCTCTTTGTGGAAGCATGAAAGGGTCCTCAAGAGAATATGTGCAACATTAAAACCAGACATACAGTAATCGATGAGTCCCATGCGTGTATTCCCTAGCTAGATGCTGCAGGCTAGGACTAAACGTGTGAACTGCATAACCATTTGGACCAGCTTGGCCATCAACATTCTTCCTTGTGGGTCAAGACACACAGTCCTCTGTGAACTGACACTCCTTGCTATCAGTGCAATGTTTTCTCTGTACACAGATGACAATAGAGTTTATAGACATTCTAGTTAAGCAATCATCTGTACATGTTATAGTTCACAGAGACGGTCAGCCTTGTGAAACTGAATGACGGACAAGTTAGGCAGGTATGGGTTCAATTCCCACTTGGGACCGCACATACAATAACTCTCTCTCTCTCACATACACACACACAAACTATAAAGGTGCTTTGAAATCATTACAACTACTGGAAAATCCGGTTCGATTTAACAGAAATACTGTTGAAGATCTGCATGCCAAAGCTATTATGAGAGAAACTTAAATCACCTCAATGCAAGGTCACACTTGCATCGCCCGGCCACAATAAAGTCGGGAGCCGGTGGAATACCTTTGGCACCAGGGAGCGTATTATTACAGTGGCATGTAGAGGTAAAATGTTCACTGTTGACTGTGAGTTCAACCACATATACGCTAATGTTTTGATGAACTCTTGTAATTGCACATTACAAGACGTATGAAAAAAATAGGCTTAAACTTTAACTTTTCTGTGGTGAAGCCGATAAAACATGATGTGTACAGTATGTCAGTGTGTGTGTGTTTGTTCTGACAGAAGGAAAACCTAGCCAAGGATGTAGGATTCATATTATCCAGGAGTTAGACAGAGCAGCAGTCAGTGTAGTGACACCCATTCAGGTTGTGGCATGTGCGAAGCATGATGGGAAAACTGTGTGTGTGTGTGTGTGTGTGTGTGTGTGTGTGTGTGTGTGTGTGTGTGTGCGTGTGTGTGTGTGTGTGTTTGTCTGTGTGTTCTCTGTAATGATAGCCTTCAGTCTATAGCCTGGCGGTCAGGCCACTCTCAACCTCAGGGCCTGTGCCAAACACTGTAGCTTGCAGCTGGGCCTCCTGGTAGCTCCTGAAACAACCATCATTTATGCTCAAGAGTTAACACACACATACTGTACTTAACACATGAACACTGTACTTAACACAATAACCGTAAATATCTTATAAGCCCCAAAGTAACTAAATGTTCTTAGCTACTCATAATTCAGAGCATCGGGGACATTAAAACAGCCACAAGGCATGCCAAGACCAACCTGAGACTTCAAACAGTACAGATACCATTAGAGTGGTATTCCATTAGGAGGGTACTGCCATCTACTGGTCACACTAGGAGTAACAATAATTAAACATATATATTATTTGTTTATTTAATTGTTTTATTGTAATAACTTATAACAATAGATTTGTTGCATAACATTTACGTTATGTAACCATGTGTATTGTAATAACAAATTATGATGTCACAATTAATCATTCTAAATTTGTTTAGGTGATTCAGAGAAATTGTAGTGTTTTAGTATAAAACTGTATAACATAACTACAGACCATGACTAAACAAAATACATAATATTTAATCAGTGCATAGTTTATATGAAACTATTATATCAATGTTGTTTTCTCACATACTGTATCCCTGCTACATATCCCAGCCATACACATAATGCAATGCAATGGTATGAACACAGACTATATAAATATTTTGTATAAACATGTATGTATGTATAAACACTTATATATAAATAACCTAATATTTAGATAAAATAAGCATGAGGTAATGCAAAAAAGACATGATAAAACTACAAATGTTTATCATTACTGAGATCATAGGTTGAGAAACAACAACATCGTGTCTATACATATTTTTCTTTAATGAGAAACACGCTACTGTATAGAACTTTAAATACAGGGCCATTTAAGCCTGACTGGATAATAACTTGGTCCCTGTCCACATCACTACTGAACTGTCTGTCCTCTCCTCTGAGTCAAACACAACTGTTAAAGCAACTACTGTTCCTAGACAAGATCCTGGCCTAATCTATTACTATTAATGTTAATGTGTAAAGATAAACAGAACTGCAGTTAAACTGTATAAAACTAGGAAACAATAAAACTAGTGCCGCAGCATGAAAACTGTAATGAAAGGTAATGAACTGCACATGACATGAATCAATTAAAGCAACATTGATTACTCTACTACAGTACTTATGCTGCATTCCAGACAACTGGGAAGTCGAGAATTCTGACCTCCTACTAGAAAAAATACGCCACTCAAAGTATACTTGGGGCAGATCCAGATCCGGCTACCCCGAGTTCATAATGTTGCATGGAGGCACATTATGTAGACAATACAGTCATCTAAAAAAACATTTACATATATTTGTCTGCATTTCATTAATATAATGCATGCTAAAGTATAGTAAAACTTGTTATATGTACTGTAAGTTGATGTCAGTATTCAAAATAGCCATTGTCAAAAATGTTATTTTGTAGTTTTTACGTTCAGCCATGTTTTTTGTTTATGTTTAGCGTCATGTACCTGGAACACTTTGAGGTTGAAAATCGGAAGTTTCAACTGGGAAATAACGGACCTGCGAGTTGACTGGAGTAAAGCTGTGGTGTGATCAAGAGGCAGGGAAATGAAAGCAAAACAATTATATCTGACAGGGAGATGATTGACACAGGTATGGAGTTTTAGCTGAATCTGGGTCAATCATGACTCCTCTGAGTCCTATCAGTTGTTTTGACAAAACTACATACTGTAGAAGTATACAGGTTTTAGCCAGTCTTACTGATGAAACATGCATACAGTTTAAACTCTACAGTAGGCTACATATAGGTATACATGCTGATATTGCTGATATTATCATACAGAAGCCCATAGGGACTGAAATAAACGCCTGTGAAAACCTAATACATAAATAAATTACATTAGAACAGGACAACCCTTTGTGTCATTAACATCAAGGTTATTAAAGTCAGGGTTAGTCATTCTCGGGAATGCTGGCTAACTTCAAGCTCAAATCAAAAGCTCCACGGCCCTCCGCGATGCCGCCCCACACAATGCATTGTGAAGCAAAGCGTAGTACTATGGCTTTGTTGATGTAAGCGGTGTTTACCACTTTGTTTATGTTCCTATTTACGGACCCAGGGCTAAGTATCGGATAATTTTGTCAATGTGCACAGAGAACGATAAGATAGCAAAATGCGAGGAGATATTTGTTGTATTTTATCTTACAATTATAGCTGACTATACACTACCTTTAATGCTGATGTGAGAATTTGCATCAACACTAGAGGGTGCCAGAATCCAAGTGTTCTCAATGATAGTTTGCATTGCACCTGTATCCCATTAGGCTATTCGTTTGAGCCATTTGAACCCTGTGTTTGTGCAGACCCTTGCAAGGCCTTGTGTTTTGATACCTGTCTCAAGCTTCCGTTGCCATAGTTTACAGATATTGTTACTTACAGTAGGCTGTGTATGACCAGTTTCCTGCCTCTCGTATATCACCTTGGATTACCACTCTGAACTTGTTAGCTTGATATCCTTTTGACTGGTCAGATGATCTGTTTGGGTTGTATTTAATCTTTGTTTTCTGGGAAGGAATAAAACCTTCACCTGAATCCCTGCAACTGTCCGGGGCCCAGTGGTAGGGTGGCCTCCCTTCAGCCCAGCGGCCTGGGTCTGACCCGGCCCTGACACTCATGATGTGTGGTTTAGCAGTAAAACAAACAGTAGTGTTTCAACAGAACATTGATATGAAGGGATTAATGAAGTGTAAAAATATCTACACACATGATGTGTTTACTAGCTACACGGCAATATCTGTAATGCCGCATTACAGATATGTTGTTAAGGTCATGTTATCATACACTGCACTTTAATCATGTCTCCTGTTATGTCAAAAACCAAACAATCAGATATAGCCTATGCACTACAGAGATTAACATTTAAAACAATAAATTAAACACAAAATACAAAAGTTGAATGTTGCATAGTAGTGAGGCATTATGTTTGTCCTTAATAAATAGATTTCCCACATTTGCTCTTCTTGGGGGAGGAACGGGGAAGGGTGGATCGGCAAGTACGGTAAGCCTCTTGCTGTTAATAAAGTTACTAAGTAACTTTTATTTCAAATTAGCTACTTTCTCCTTTTATTTGAGTACATTTTTATACTGGTAATTTATCTTGCATTTTAGTAAAAGTTCAAAGTACTGTACTGTAGTACATTTACTTAGAAAATAATTTTACGTTTTCCACCTCTGGGCAGAACTTGATATCAAGGAAAGTTTATTCTTCAGGACACAAAAAAACAAATATTTCATGACCACAAGAAACAATGAACAAGGAACAATGAACAAGGAACAAGGAACAAGGGAAACATAAGACACAATCACTTTAACTACAACCAGGAATGCAAACAAACACCATACTGACAAATATGATGAATATGTGGCACAGAAAATCACAGCAATACACAGATTTTTATTATGATTGCTTAATACCTGATAAACACAATGTAACTTGCATTACATGTTTTACAATTGGTTGTGAAACATGCTAGCTTTTGGAGTGAAATATAAAAATATTTTGTGGGAGAGAGAAAGGATGAGGGAAACTTTCAGTCTGTCACCATGTGTTTATTCACGGGGTCGACACATTTGACACCAGCTGATTTATGCATGACTGAAGACAATATCTACATGCTCCAGGGGTCATCACTCATATTTACAGTAGTGTTTGAGGCTCTCAGGCAACTCCAACCAGTCAAGTGCCATCCTGTGGACTATGTGCTTCTGGATGACCTTCCTACACAGCGTCTGCAAAGACGAGACTGAAGAGAGAGTGAGATATTTATAGGGTGGAAGAGAGAGATAGAGATAGACAGATATAAAGAAAACAAGATATAGGGAGAGACACTCATTATATTTCTTCTAAATGTGTCTATATAAAACACAGAAATAAACAGAATATAGAAAGACAAATGGAAATAGTGAAGGAAGAAGGATGTGGTGGATAGAGCCGTACGATGAATATCTGGTCAAACTGGAAAGAAATTTCTGTAGGTTCAGGTAACTTCTAAAGGTATTCTACATTAGGCAACTTTTGAAAAACCTGAATGACGCCATCCTTACCAATAGCAAAAATGACTGATGAAGACAAGTTGGCCTACAGTGTGTGTGTACGTGTGTGAGCTCACATCTCACAGAACAAACATTGAAATGTGCTCAGATGTAGGCTGGCCTGCTGTGGCACACAGTACAGTACGTACATCCATACTCCACCTGCACTATGCGGACACTCTTGGTGGCAGCGAAGACGTCCACCACCGCATACAGAGGTTGCATGGCAGGGAGGCCCCTGGCCGACGCCCCCATGTCCTCCCCGTTGATGACGATGTGCATGTCGGCCAGGCCCTGGCCCTTTGGCACGTGCAGCACCCCTATTCGGCTGCGCCGGGCCGTCGGGGGTAGGGCGTTACTCTTGTACAAGTCGTCCAGGATGTGGCTGAACCTCCCCGGCCGGCTACGGCCCACCAGCTTGTCTCTGGGGATGCAGACACTGTCGATGTACAGGTGGGTGTCTGTAAAGAAGTTTTTGGGTTTGCTGCTCCTCTCCTCTTGTCCACCTCCACCCTCCCTATGCCCCAGCCTCCTGCCCCTGGCCACAACGTCGTCCCCACCCCCCTGACCCCCTGCCTCTGCTGCAGGGGCTTGCTCTGCCACCTTGTTGTGGTTACGGGTGATGGCAAACACCCAGCTGTCTCCCAGCTCCATCAGGTCTGGCAGGGAATACTCCGGAACCACGGCCAAGCTGCAGGGGTCCCGGGCAGTCAGGCCGATTCGGAGGTGGCCGCACCAACCAAGCTCTTTGTCCTCGATCTCCACAAGAAATATCTCTCCAGGTTTCAGAGGCTGTTTGCTGAAGCAGACCCCGTTGGCAAAGCTCTCCACGCGGGTGGCCTGTGTTCCGGAATAGTCCAGCCTGACATTAGTTCCGTGGATGTGGTGGAATTCCATAAACTGGTCCGAGAAGGGATCCATTTTGCAATATGTGGACAAATTGTGTATTAATACTAATAATACACCATTACTCAAGTGTGATTTTTCATATAAATTTGTGTCAAGCCTCAATGAGTAGTCCAAGTGTTTATTTAGGGCGGCTGATATAAATACTGGACCACAGCCCACACTGACGACAAGGTCTAGCCGTTCCTTTTCAGTTTTTTCTGTGGATTCTTAGAGTCTTCAGGGCTGACAGCGTTTAAAGAGAGCATGGTCACATACACAAACTGTATACACACGGAAAAACACTGAGAAACTCTTTGCCTATCTGCTGGTCCAGGGATATAGGGCTATTTTTGAACAGTTGCTCATGTTAACAGATGGTACGGTATGTGAATTGGGGGTGGGGTGACTTTTCTGTGAGTGTGTGCGTGTGTGGGGGGGAGGGGGGGTGTTGGCACATACATACAAGTATACACAGAAACAATTAAAAATAGAAAAGCCTACTATGTGCTATCTGCATTATTAATTGTAGCTTTCAGCACTCTGCTATGACGCTATGATAATAATTAGGGTGATGGCTGTTGATGTCTATTCTAACAGAATGACGACCTAGAGCTGTTGACATACTAGTTGTATCGGTTTGGATGAACACGAAACACAATAAATGTAAATGCAGTTTGTCACACACCGTCTCTTGCTATCAGGCCGTCTAATAAAGAAATTCTCTCACAGGCATATACACATGCACACACGCACACACACACACACATTTAAATACAAAGAGGACCATGTCAAAGTAATGGGTCTCAGAAAATCCACCAAGTCAAAATAATACTCATTTAATTTATTTCACAATACCACCATCGTAATACGTGCTAGCTGTATTGTTTTCAAGGCAGATATGTTAAATAGCCAGATCTTCCATATCTGTGTATAAAATAGGTTTTATACACACACAATAAAAGTTTAAATTTGATTATTTTAAATTAGAACAAAATAGTCATTGGGTTTCCAATGCATGTGAGTCTCCAGCAGCACTATAATGTAAAATGAATGATCAGATAACATATATTGTCATGGTGCACAGAGGTGAGGACCCAAACGGTAAACACATTAAACGTGATTAAACCGACACAGGTGAAATTAATGAGACTGGGAAACGCAGGGCAGGGAGTGACAGGCAAACAGGCTTCAAACACAAGGTAAACACATGAAGTGACGAGAATAGTACAGCACTGGGATCACAAGACATTACAGTAACCCAGGCCAGCAGCGGGGAAGGATCTGGCTTGAGCCGCTGCGGCCTGGAAGGCCCAGTGGCTGAGTGATCCGGCTTGAGCTGCTGTGGTTTCAGGGGGACCCCAGCAGAGGAGCAGGCCGGCAGGAGGTGCTGCGGAGTGGAAAGCCCAGCAGCGAAGGAGGCTGTCTGGAGCTGCTGCGGCTTCTGGAGCCCAGCAGCGGAGAAGGCCAATTGCTCTGTCAGAGTAACAGCGCCCGAGAGTGCTGACACATGCGCAAAGGCTGGCTCTGGTACAGAAGGCGCAGAGGCCAAAATGGGAAATGAACTGGGCAATGGGGCCGGAACTACGGCTGACAATGGTGCCGGAACAAAGGCTGGCAATGGGGCCTGAACTAAGGCTGGCAATGGGGCCTGAACTACGGCTGACAATGGTGCCGGAACAAAGGCTGGCAATGGGGCCTGAAGTAAAGCTGGCAATGGGGCCTGAACTAAGGCTGGCAATGGGGCCTGAACTAAGGCTGGCAATGGGGCAGGAACTAAGGCTGGCAATGGGGCCTGAAATAAGGCTGGCAATGGGGCAGGAACTAAGGCTGGCAATGGGGCCTGAAGTAAGGCTGGCAATGGGGCCTGAACTAAGGCTGGCAATGGGGCCGGAACTAAGGCTGGCAATGGGGCTGGAACTAAGGCTGGCAATGGGGCCTGAACTAAGGCTGACAATGGGGCTGGAACTAAGGCTGGCAATGGGGCTGGAAATAAGGCTGGCAATGGGGCCGGAACTATGGTGGCAATGGGGAATAAGACTGGCTAAGACGCCGACGAAAGGGGAAAACGACAGAAGCCAATCTGTCGGTGGTGACAAAGGGCTGGCAGCCGAAGCCACTTGGGATAGCAGTGAAAGCTGTTGACCGGAGCCACAGCGGCATTTTCCCAACATGTGGCCTCCTCGGTGGCCACGGAATACCAATAAAAATCATTAAAACCTGAAAACATAAAATGAAATTGACACAAATATTTAAAGTAATAGTACAAACAATGTCAATAACTTGTAGAATTTGATTACACACTTTTTATTTGAGATTTAAATGCAATTACAGGAGATCAGATTGCACAGCTGCAAATCTGCCTGGAATATGTTCCAGCTGGAGGGAGTGGGGTAGCTGAAAGCCCTCTCATGAACCCTGTACGAACCTTGGGTACAGACAACAAGTAACAAGTGTTACGTGATATATAAGTGCAGAGATACAAGGGGAGCATACCAAGGCTATGTTATCAGCCTGATTACCACCCATTCATTTGAATCAGGTGTGTTGGAGCAGGGAGACATCTAAAACATACAGGGCAGTAGCTCTCCAGGACTGGAATTGAATAGCCCTTCTGTATGTGGACATACAATATGTTTGTAAAGCTTCTTCTATGTTTGTAAAGGCAATCATGTGATGTCTTGCCTGCCAATAATAATGTTACAGGATGGGACAACATATCTCTACAGAGTTGGAAAAGTTAACTATTTAAGAAAATGATACAGAGAAAAGTTTACCCTGCTTACTTTGGTAGGGATTATTCCGGTCTCATTTAAACACCTTGAGAACCTGCTCATCTTCTGTACACTACTGTACACATGAAACACAAATCACAATGGTCAAATTAAATGTTAGTCTTCCTTGCAAATATAGCTCACCTGAAGACGTTTATCTTACAAGCATACATATGTATTTTCCCCTCCCACACCAGAAGACAATGACTAGGAGCAGGCAAACAGACAACTACTTGATTCTCCTGTGCAGAGTTTCCACCAAGTATGTGCATACATCTTTCCATGAAATCAGTGTGGAGAGGAAGCTGATTATGAGCTCAGAGAGAAAAAAGAAAACAATGGTTTCAACCACCAATAAAAAGGCAGAAATTGGAAGATGCTACTGTACATTATTATAATTAAATCATCTAACATCTGCTATAGACATTTTCACTTCCTCATCAGAGAGTGACTCCATCCAGAGTGTGTGATTACTCACATGACTTGGAATAAGTATTGTCAGTATATTGGAGATACAAATGACTGTCACTTTGAAATACCTTTGGATCAAATAAGAACATTTTGGTCATGGCGTTCATCAAGTTCTTGGGTTATGTCTATGAAATGTCTTTATATTAAGAAACTAAATCTTCACCTAGGTTTTTTACTTCGAGTAAGTATGTCTAAGTAATGAACAAAGCTCGACACGCATAACCAACTTCTGTCCATTTGACAGCAGGAATGCAAATTGACAAGCATTCACTGCAAAGTGGAAGGCTGAGTGCTGCTGATCAATCATCCAGTAAACAAAAACTACTTGAGGTAGTAATAGATCAAGGTTTCTGTACAGTACAGTAGCTCACCCCATCTGTAGCCTGCGCCCGGCTCTAGGCTGTTTCTCACATTGTCATTTCTAGGGCTCCCTGTTCACCTTTATATAGGCCACATATGCAGAGGGGTGTGGGGTGGAGGAGTGGGGTCTGTGAGAGTGATACTTGTACAGACATTTGGTAGCCATTATATTAGATGAACCACATTGTTATTAATGAAAAGGGGTTTTTGGGGGTGAGCTGTGTCTGTATTGCCTGTGTGGTATCTAATCTGGAGTATGGTCTGCATAATCAGTTCTGAGAGCCTGATTTGTGTTGGGATGCTCAACAGAACATCCCACATCTGGATACATGCATTCTGAATCTGTTCACAGGGGAGGTGTGTGTGTGTGAGGGAGAGAGAGAGTGAGAGAGA
Organism: Typhlichthys subterraneus; assembly: GCA_027564835.1. Lineage (NCBI taxonomy): Eukaryota > Metazoa > Chordata > Actinopteri > Percopsiformes > Amblyopsidae > Typhlichthys > Typhlichthys subterraneus. The sequence continues at coordinate 10,268 of JAODUH010001378.1, forward strand.
GAGAGAGAGCGAGAGAGAGAGAGAGAGAGAGAGAGAGACAGAGAGGTGGAGCTAGAGAGAGATTGCTGTGGAGACGTTCACTTGCAGATGCAGATGAAATTAGCGGTCGTCTTAAATGAGTGGAGTTGAGTTCACAGACAGCTCCATTTGACATCTTCCTTTATTGTTTATGGTAAGTAAACACATCTCACAAGATACATTTGTTTTAGCTTCAGAGCTTCATATTAAATAATTGCAGAATGATATTGAATATATTTAGAACTAATTAGTTTGTAATTGCAGAATGATATTGAATATATTTAGAACTAATTAGTTTGGTATAGTTTGTAGATGTAATATATAACCAAGTGGGCCTATAGTATGCCTTTTTAAGCTTTTATTGTGATAATACACTTACATCCTGTCCATCAAATCTGACAATGGTGTCTAAATATCTCAATTTATCGTGCATATTTATTTATAGGCAATATTTATATATTATCAAGACAATGTTTTATCATGTATTTCTTAAATGTGACTCACAATATTACAGTATGTGTATGTTCATACAAAAGTAACATTAACTTTAATCAACAAAACACATTGGCAACCCAATATAGTGATGTTGATAATCAGCTATGGGTCATCAATTTAGATGGACCCAGACCTCGTCAGAGCTCGTAATCCGGCTGTGTGATTTGTCAGATTTCACAGTAAAAGCCTGCATTAATGTTAATCCGAGATTGTAACTGGGCTGATCTGAGTATGCTGCACGAACTGACAACACATACAGGCAATATGACACACGCATACACACATAGTAGGCAACTATATGCCCTTATAGAGAAAAAAAACAATTTGGTTTGTTATTTTACATTTAATTTTCTCATTTACATTTAGGTGGACCTGCTTCAATTAAAACTATCAAGGGTCGCAGGCCAATAGATTAATATCAGCCTTTTTTCACTTCAAGGTATAGGCCATTTGTATTGTTTTGTAGATAAATCCACAGTACAAAAAACAAACACGTTACATTTTCATCTATTACGCAACAATCAAACAAGACATTCAGCAGCTATATAAGAAGCAGTATGATACCCCGGTGCTGTTCGACTGCTCTCCAGCTGGTTAGTGCAAAATACTATTAGCCCCAGGGTCGTTTAGCCTCTATTATGTGTGTGCACGTGCATGTGTGTGTGGTTGCAGTCATGGGTGCATGCGTATATACGTCACACCATCACTCCTTAGCGCATGACCACATCCAGCGCTGCCCTGCCTGAGCTTTATAGTCCACTTTGCGTGAGATGGGATTAGCTCCAATCCACCAGATGTTGTAGAATTGGTTGAAATGGTGCCACAGTTCTGTAATACAGTTGCATAAGTCCCCAGCCAGACTATTTGACCCAGAACAGGCATGTTTATTCTCTGTCCAGTGATGCGGAAATGCTCTTTAGACCTAGTCCTTATTTCTATACAATTCAGTTCAGAGTTCTGGATTTCTGGTGTGCTGGATATTGATCTCTCTTCCAAACTACACTGGGAAAATTTTTGAAAATGAGGTCCAGATCAAGTTGATGGAATACCCTTTTATCAATGCTCAACTGAAATAAGGCAACAAGGTAATTTTACTTTCAAAGAAATGACATAACATACTGTATTCACCCATTGCCCATTAACTTGTTTTGTATATGCATAAAACACTAGAGGAGGGTGGGAGATAGATAACAAGTCTGAACTAGTCACTATTCATCTTAGTGTTACATAAGCATCTCAAGAAGCCATTATACAGTATTTGTTGCCTGGCATTGCAAAAGTGGCTTTTAAGGCTGACAATTCCCCTGAGGGGCGTTGGAGACATTTGTGCCTGGAGGTGATGATGCCATCCTGAAAACTAATTTGAATATGAAAGATGGCAGTGCCTTTTTGAAGCCAAAATAAGATTATTGCACTATTTAGACACCGGTGAGCTGTACTGACTGATGGCACATATGGTAAGATATACATGCTTATATGTTTGCATGTTACAAAATGGTATGCTAGTATCTTAATGCAAAAAAGAGTGGACTCCAGTCTTTATTCCTAACAAAGATCTACAGTATGTGAACCCTCTAGAATCACATTAGACCCAAGCACAAGCTGACCTATAACAACATCTGGGGTAGACGATCTAGTCTATTTTTACGTGACTCAAAACCTCAATATACTATATGTGGCGTGACAGCTAATGAAAGGGTGGCTATTTGGCATCCACAATAAACAGATATTTGTGTGTACCCTTATACATTTCACACTATAAGCAGATGGTATTAGAAAGAACTTACCATCCCACTGTTCAGAAATTGCAGAAAGAAATGAGGCATTAACAAAGGAAAATATGGCACTTTCTCTCTCCTTCATACCACCTCGATTCCCATCTCTCTCTCTCTCTCCCTCTCTCTCTCTCACCCCCCTTCTCTCTCTCTCTCTCCCTCTCTCTCTCACCCACCTTCTTTCTCTCTCTCTCTCGCCCTCTCTCTCCCTCTCTCTCTCACCCCCCTTCTCTCTCTCTCTCTCTCTCTCTCTCTCTCTCTCTCTCTCACTCTCACTCACTCTCTCTCACTCTGT